>OZ038477.1:1797500-2055000 GCA_964036315.1 Acanthosepion esculentum
CTCCTTGACTTCCTGCAACCCCACCGCTGAATCCTAGTGACATTATCCCATTTTTTAGGGGGAAAGGAGTAAAAATGTGCACTTTTAGTTTAATTTTCCCTAATACTTCCTCGTTGGTCATATTTGCAGTTCATGTAATTCTCAAGAAAATGAGGAAGAGTTCTATCTTCCAAAAGGACAACGACACTAATATCCAGCAAGAGCTGCACTGTAAGGATTTAGATCAAAGCATATTAACGTGTTAAAATGGCCAAGTCAAAAGCCAGACGTAAATCCATTCAAGAATCTGTGTGAAGACTTGCAAATTGGTGTTCACAGACCGCCGCCGGCTATTTTGTGAAAGCTCAGCCTCCTACTGAAGATTTGTGAGCAGGAGTCACAGAGGTGTGTGGGTTATGGACGCGGCTGGGCGTGTTGGGCCCTCCTGACATGAGGTCGTAAATCGTCTTAATGTTGATGTTTGGACCCGAAAGTCTCGGATGGTCCTATCCCAGGAAGGCCAATTTGCAGCAATGCTTTCCTAGGTATCAGGTTCGAAGATAGAAAAGTCGAGTGATAGGAAATGACTAGCCTTCAATTGTGATAATACTAAATAGATTGTCAACAAGCGAAAAGCCCATGATGAAAAATATGAATTAGATATGTCAAAATCAAATATAAGTTTAAATATCAGGAAAGTGTTTCGTGAGGGAATAGCAGCCGGGCATTAGAATAGCAAAAAGATGTCTTGCAAAACTAAATACTAAGATACAGATACATTTGATTAGAAAGAAAGAAAAAATGGCTGAACTTCTGTGGAATATCAATCCCATATATATATATATATATATATATATATATATATATATATATATATATATATATATATATATATAAAATAAGATGTCCGTAAAGGTAAACATTTTCTCATATTTTTTTACACCTATTTTATACTAGCAGCATGACCCGGCGTTGCCCGTGATTAATTCAAAAATCGTACGTTTAGGTAGTTTCCTCTAACTTTTCAACGAATATGTGTAAACTGATTTGCAGTACAAACGGCAGTTACGCTCATCAAGCGTTTCATGTGACAAAACATTCTGCCTCCGTTGAGATTGACTGGAAAGCCTCAAAGAGGCCTCTATTCCGGTTTCCTCCTCCCGCTTTCTCTTTGCCGCAGAGGCGCTTTTAGAACGCCTGCTAAGGTTTTCTCACCATGGTATTTTGGCACGCTTAGCAATGCTGCCGGGTCGGTCATCGCCACGACACTCAGAAGAATGCAAAGCAGAGGTTGAAGTAGACGCCAGCAAGGAGGCTCACTTAATGGAATCCTGCTCCCGTTTCCCCTTAGCCAGTGAGGATTTTTTAGAACGCCTGCTAAGGTTGCCTCGCCTGGGTGTTTTGCAGCCTTTGCAGAGCTGCCGGGTTGGTCATCGCCACGGCACGCAGAAGAGTGCAAAGCAGAGGTTGAAGTAGACGCTATATGATCATCTGTAATCGGAGTTATTATGTGCTCCTCCGGAGTTGCCTGTTCTGCATGGGTAACGTTAACGATGTTAAGGGTCTTCAGTTTCTGACGTGCGGATGTTCGTCGTGTAGGAGAAATTTGAAGGGTTGTAGAAATGCTGTGTAAGAATGCGAATAGAAGTTGATGCCGAAGTTGAAGCGATGAAACCTCGTTGTATACGAAAACTAAAAATGCAGTGGAGCGGTATGGAAAAAGCTTCTCCTAGCTATGAATCGTGCTTTCTGGCAGCACGAAAACGTCGCTGTAGGAAGAGGTTACGCAACCAAAACGTTGAAGCGTTGAAGGTTAAAAAGTAGTGAAACACTGAGTTGTACTGGGCCGCGTAGTAAAGGCAGAAAAGAAGTAACTTGCGACAGCAGTTAACTGTCTAATAGCAAAACTGAACTACGAAAAGTTAGAAATAGGTATGGAACGCTAAGATGGACTGGGCTGCTCAGTAGAGGCAGCAAGCGGAGATAAAATGGGTAATGCAAACGTTTAAGCAAATAGGTAACTTGCGGTAGCAGGAAGCTGTCAATTAATCCAAGGACATGCGTTAATGGCGATCAAATCAAGACGTGAGTACGGATGCAGCCGCGCTGAAGGTATTTAAAGGGAGCGTGACTTGCCATTGATTGGTGTAGTCTTGACAATGACCATAACTTAGACCAATGAATGAGCTCACGAATGAGCTCACGATGAGAATGCAAGGAGCTGCAATGAAGCTTTTGCTCGATTTGTTTGTGCGACAACGAAAAGCCGCTAACCCTTTGCCGGCATTAGCTTTGCAATGGATTGGGAGGAAGCCCTGCTGTTTTAGCGCAAAACCATTTTCACTCAGCACGTATGCGATTTTTTTTTCAGTAAAGACGCGAATAAAGGAAGTGCTTATATTGGTAAGATGCGACGATTAAAGCAAAAGTGTTGACAAAGTCCTAATATGTCATTTGTGGCTCAAAGTCAGACCTGATATCAGGGATAAAAAATCCGAATTTCAATGGGCCTGCACCCATTCCAGAATTTGATGTCAAATGTTTTCTTCCACTCCACTGCATGCACTGACCTGTTTCTTCCCACGCATACCGTGACTTTAAATTAATCTGCATTTAGGAAATACCCGACCGGAAAAACATTTTTAAAGGTTGACCGATTGTCGATTTGCATTCTGTGTGGAGAGCGCTCAGAGTTGAACCTTCACATGGTGACTCCCAATGGCCTCCTCATAAACTCGGTCGGTTTTCGCTAAAAACCGACATGCGGTTCAAGCGCAATTTGGGCGTATCTGATTTGTGGGTTTTATCGATTTTACGCACTGTTTAGGGGTCCGTGGTCATGAAACGTCTGGACAACACTTCTAATAGTAGACTCTAAGAGGGTGTCAGATTTGGTTGACATACGATCATTCCTTCTGTAAGCAGATTTTTTCGATTATTGATGTTTTCGGAACCTGAGTCCGAACTCAAAAATCGGGCTCCGTCATATCCTTACGGCAGCCATTTGCAAAATTGTGGTGAAAACCGCATCGAAATATGGTGAGAAATGCGGCCTGGGCGAGGTAACAACGCCCACGACAGACACAGACAGACACCATGAGAAATATAGATAGTAGATACGTGAGGAAATTTCCTCTCATAATTAAGAGGATATTTATTTTTTTTTTACTTGTCGACTTTTCATGTATTGAAGTGATAAAATCCTTATTAGCATCTGTAAGTGCATTTTCTTTTATATACACTTCAATATATGATCTCCTATGTAGAAAATACACTATTGCATGTTGTTCCGACTACCTTGTATTACAACGGCTTCCAGAATAGCAAATATACGGTCTTTGATTTGCTTGTCCCTAAGTGTGGAAAAGTTTTGATTTTCACTAGATGAACTGTAACTTTCCCGCGAAAAATGAATTGGAGTTTTCTTTTGAGTGTTTAAAACATGCATTCTTTTGTCAAATAAAAGATGCTTTTATTAAATGATTCTTTCATGAAATTGTTGGAAATTCCTTTTCGCTCTTGAGCACATGTCAAAATATTGATAACATTGAAAGGTAATCAGATTCTATACATATTGATGTCTCAGTTGTAACACAATATTATTCGCTAAATCTGCCCTTTTTCAGTTAATCAGTGTGTGAAAACAAATGCGTTTTAATTGTTCAGAACAACACAAATTCGTTTTCATTCTGAATGTTAATATTATCTTCTATGACAGCCAGTATTTTGAATCTTAGTTACAGACATTGTAATGTTCCAATACTTGATTAAGTCGAAACAGTTTCTTGTAATTACTAGACAATTGCAGAATATCTAATACGGAATATTTTCTAAACAATCATAATGTACATTTTTCAGAATAAAGGTGAATCCAACTTCTAGACTTACTTAAGTTACTGCTTAAATCCCATGTGCTATTTTGTACAACATATTAATTTAGACATTTGCCAAAATATGAACAGACGGGAAAGCATCTAACTGAAAGGATAATTTATATATATTTTTTTATTTGTTCCTGTTCAGCCAACCTTTACACTTAGATATGCCTATCGGTGAGAATCTTTTCAGAGAGTCATTATTTCTATTTTATTTTCTAACCTTTCCCTCTTCTTCGTTATTGTTTGGTCCCTTTTATTCCAAAGGGAAATCATTTGGATGGATTTTCATTGAAAGCATTCCGGCAGAATTTTGTAAATAACTTTAAAAATGTGAATAATTCGGTGAAGTTACATATAACAATTTTGTGACTTGATATTCAATGTCAGGAAAAGATACTGTCTTTTCGGAGGCAGTAAAGAAAGAATCTATTAAAGTACTTTGATGAAAATGGAAACTTAAACAATGTATACTGTATTTCCTATTTTCATTTTCCTCATCCTTGCTTTTACTGTATTAAACTTATTGTTTTAATTAGCAATAATTAGTGTCATAATAAATATGTTATAGATAGTATACAATATTACAGATTTGCTTTTCAACAAAATATAATTATATTTGGGGGGGGGGTGATAGAAATGTTAGTAACACTGATCACTGCCTATCGAGGATGTTCTCTTGGATGTAGTTGGTTGATGTTATAATCTCTAGGAAAGGATTGCCAGTTTGAAAATGAAACCTGAGTATCTCCTTCAAGCATTGGTTTTATTGAAAACTGTATGTTAGCTTGATATTGTAATTTCATGTCATAGGTCAATTCTTAGGAAGCTTAGCTGAGTATAGATAATGATAAATACAGGGGAAACATATTATAGTTGAAACGCGAAACAACATTAGAAAGAATACAGTCTACTTTAATAATACAACTAGGAAGAAGACACACATGTATATTCTAATATTCTTGTGTCATTGTTGATAAGAATGCGATAAAGAGATAAAGTTGTCATTATATAAATGTTGTTTCAGTCAAAGCACGAAATTTCTAAATTACCAATTCGTTTACGGTCAAGTCACATAATTCATAAATGATTCCAGTTGCTCAAATAAGAAACATTTCTAAATACTCAATTGTAAAACATATTTTTCGTGTTAGATTAAAAGAAAAAATAAAGTATTGCGGCAAATGTGACTTGCCATATTGTCGTTTGAACAAATTGAACAACTGAACTGCATTAATAACAGCAGTGATGCCAAAGTAACCAGAATACTGACCAAGGAAATAGAGTTAATTGACATTTAACGCCTTTTCTAGATAATTTGAGGAACGAAATAAGTCGTATTTACATTTCTCTCTTGGCAGGAGTAATTGTCTCAAGGGAAATAAAACACCAACAATAAAAAGTTGCGTTTTTAAGACGAAATCGCTAAATTACGTTGAAATTTATATTTTACTTGTTGGCATAATTTATATTCAAACAAAAATATACTTCTTAGTTTTCACATTTGAAATAAATTTCAATATAATTTTTAAAGATCAGATCATATATTTTTTTCATTGGTTGATCCGTAATAGTATCAAATATTTGGAGAAAAATATTTAATACACAAATAGCGAAAGACAAAGAAAAATATGAATTTATAAAACATGTTTATTTGTATTTTCATTTTAAAAAAATGAAACATAGACCTTTAATCTTCTTAACTTTTTGTTTCTTTACTACTTAAAATCTGTGCATAGTATGGTTACTCAATAATAACACAAAGTCACATAAGGAGTATATGCTTTATGCATCACTCTCTCAATGAAAGAATTACTTCTTTGGGAATGAGTGAATTTAAAGGCAGATTATCACTTGTTTTTATTTTAAATTAGCTTACAAGAATGAGGGATAGTTGTTGAAAAATACTGATAGGCTAAAAGTGTCTTTCAGAGAAAATCGCAAAACAGTGAGAATCTTGCTGTACGATTCTGTTTGACAATCATTTCCTTTTAAAAATCGATTGTCAATCCTGAGTTCAATCTTTACTGAGTGGCATACATTCAGAAACTGTCAGTTCATGTCTGCTTTTCCCGAAAAACTCTTAAATTCCCGTGTTTTGTACAAAAATATCCAACAGCATATGCGAATGTCTGGATAGTGGTTACAGAAGACGTTTTTTAGAAGTAATGACTTCACAGGTTCCTAACTAAATGAGTTCACATATTTGCGCACGTGTCTAATTTTCATTTCCGAATAAATAAATTCCTTTGTTTGAATAAATAAATAGAATATATTTTTGTTTTGCTTATGTTTAACATTTGTAAGTTCTACTTTACAAATTTGTGTTTGGATACACATTTAATAGTCTTATATTATTTATATATTTTTACAATATCATTTTCATCGTCTGAGGATTAACAAGGTTTCAAATGTCAGATAAAGTATCTGACACTTTTTCACGTTTTGAATAAAAGCAATTATCTAACTGAAAAATATGATTTATACTTTGAGCTTTCTACACAATTTAAACAATTTTACACATCCAGAGATGTAAAGTTTCATTTTTAATTTGATAATTACGTTTCTTCATCACTAAATTGCGAACACTATATATACGTGTCGGTCGGTTAAGTATTCTTCTATTAATTCCTGATACCTGAGGCCAGTTTTTTCTTCTTCATTGTGACCTTCTTTTCCACTTATGTTTCTTATCGTATTCTGTGATTTTACAATAGTTATGGACGCTCGTTTAATTTTTTTTTTAAATATCAGATCGAAAGCATTCTTTTGCTTTTCCATTTTAAATCATTGCATTGCAACGATATTGTTTCCGAAAAGTGCTTTCCGTTACTTTCTCCAATGTTTCGAAATAGATTTTTTCGTTTAGATTTGTTACCGTACCTATGTAAATCGACTAGACTCCCCACTGCTGTAGCCATGACAGAAAGAAACGGATCCATGATTTTTCCAGGGGAATTAACAGCTTCGGTTGAAAGTCTAAATCGGCATGCCACTGGAATCTTTAAGCGCCTGTAACATTTGACCCACTCATACATTTATCAATTTCGTAATTGTAAAAAAAATACTGTTGTTGCTGGAAGAAAACACAAAAGAAAAACTTATAATTTATAATTTATATTGTCATGAACGGAACGCAACTGAATAGAATTATTTAAATTAGTGGCAGATATCGATACAGTTTTCTATTAGTTTTCTTTATATATGTTGGCTATAGATTTGGCATCTATTTTTACAAATATTGTTGTCTAGGTGTATAATAATCAAGATTAATTGTGGATTTTGCTTAACGTAGGTATTTTCACTGACGCGGCAAAATTCATGAGATTTTTACTCCGTATCAAGTTTTCCTTGAAATGTCCAGACCTATATCATTTGTGGTCTGTCATCTAACAAATCACTGGGAACACATATTCGGCTGTACATTGATAAATAATATCAGATGTCAGAGTTCAAACAGCGACTGAGAGTTGCAAATGCATGATGTACCCACTTCTGAAATTCAGTGGATATTTAACATCCTTATATCTACGTTGTGTTATATATACCAGGAATATCTGGTAACAGTTATTAACAACCACTGTCATCCCTTAATGATTATGACGTGAGGAATGTGGCTGGAATGTCTGTGACGACAGTAAAGCAACTCCGGCTCATGTCATATCCACATTCAGCCTACATCCATTAGCTACCTCGCAATATGGAAAGTGACACACAGACAGAAGGTCCTTATTTAAAAGTATAACTTCTGACATAGCACCTCTTATGCGTTCGGGACTTTGACAATGAGACAGTTGACGACTGGTAACATGTGACACGTATCGATGAGTTACGGTTACCGGCCTTTCCACAATTATTGCAGTTTACGGATTTGACGCAAAAGACGTGGACACGATTTGTCAACGAATCAAATAATTTAAGCAATTCGCAGGGCAAAAAGGGTCTTATACTAGTCAGATCAGTGTATAATCAGTAAATCAGCGGGGAATTTTACTTCTTTTCATTCTCCTTTCTTAGAGCTGGCGACGATGAATAATTCTTACGGTTTTGAATTCATACTGGATGCCATCCATTAATAGCGAAACTATTTGCTCAGCGGTTTAACGCATATTTGTGGAGGAGTAGAACAGATGTAATTATAAGTTTCCAAAGAGCATTTGCATGACCAAACTGAAATTCGAACTAAACTCTCAGATTATTTGTTCCGAGTTGTTGTGACTTACACCATCCACACCACATGTCCATGATTCTCTTGGGGTAAACTGAGATCGTTGGATCCTAAGTCTCTTCCGATCGCCAGCTCACCCGCCTTCATCACAAGGGTGAACTCGTTGGCCAATTGAAGGGTTGTCATCAAAGTATCCGAGGAGCTTGATCCTAGACTAAAATCCAGCATTAACGTCATCTATCTCCAAGAACACCGGAAAAATTAGGTTTGATTTAAAATTTCATTTCGAAATTTCTACAGGAAGCTTTTCATCCTAATATTTATGTCATTTGAGGTTTATATATGTCCATGATTGATTTTATGACTTCATCCTGCCGAAATATTCGGCTTTAAACAGAAACACTTCTGCTGTTTTTATTGAACGCATCATAATAGGATCTTAAAGAGCTTACATTTGCTCAGGCAAAAACTCTTTGATTTTATTCTAATTCTCTTGGAAATAACTTCAGAATGAATCAAATTTCAGGTGGAAAATATTCGCATTAATAATGTGCAATAAAAATGTTTACTATAAAATTGGAAACATTTTTTAATAATATAAATGTTTGTTTTTTTAATTAATCTGATTTTCTTTATTCCCTAAATCGAGCAGTAGCTAAGTTTGACAAAATTATATTTTGCTTCAAGAATTTGAAATTTGTCGTATACTGGGATTTCTTGATGTATGCATCAATCACAAATGAATCAGGCTGCAGTAATTGCAATTCCACGTTTTAATAACAGTAGCATTTATCAAATAAGTTGGCTGATTTCACCGAAACGTTGTTATGAGACTTTTAGCACCCATGGATATTGATTTTACTAAATTTTATTAAGTAAGGACGAGATAAACGGGACAAATTCTGAATAAGAACATTGTATTATTATATGATTGTTGATATGCTGGAAATCGACATTTTTAATCCTATTTTGTTTATTCTGGATTTTATTAGTGACGTCTTGCTGGAAATACGCAAATACTTTCAAACAATTCGATCCATAATAAACATTTTGGAATTACCTTTTAGATCTCCATGTATAATAAACCCTTCGATAATGAAAAAGAACCTTGTGTAAAGTGGGGAACGATTTGCGGGAAATGGCTTGGGTTACGATATTTCTACACACTTATTTGTAATATTAATTCTGGATCAATACCATTTTACAAGGAGTATTTAATTTTACTCTTTGTATGATTTTATTGCAATCGCAAAAAGCATCAATTATTATATATATATATATATATATATATATATATATATATATATATATATATATATATATATATATATATATGTGGGTGTGTGTGTGGGTCTGTGTAAAAAATTCTCAGAATACATCTATGGAAAAAGACAATAAGTATAAAGAAAAAAGACAATAGAAAAACTACACAGTTTTTCTATTGTCTTTTTTCTTTATACACACACACACTCTATCTCTATCTCATGCATGCACACACACACACATATATATGTGTGTTTGTACATACACAGACACACACATATATATATTTTTTTGTGTATATATGTGCGTGTTGGGGGTTTATATACATATGTGTGTGTGTGTGCGTGTGTGTATGTGTACCATATCCACCTACATTTATATGTACAAACACATAATCGCAAATATATATGTAGGCGCGATAATATCTGCGAAAATGTGTTTATATATCTGTTTATCTATGCCCAAGAGTAATTGTATTGCACGACTAATTGGATTCTACTTGATAGCAAGAAAACTAAGAAATCGTTCAAGTGTGATTACACTGATATCTTAAAAAAATATATAATAAATAAATGTTAACTTTTCTATCGTCACTTAACGCTTTTTGTTTTCACATAAATAATTACTGCATTGAAGTACTTCTCATAATATTTAAATGATCTTTGAACGAATAGACATCAAGAGTAAATTAATTATATACCTGATGTAGACTTATGAAAGCAATTCCCAAAACTTAGTGATAGAACCAGTAGAATTTACATGGTTTTGCTTCTATTTAATTATAAAAAACATACAGACTTTATAATTTAAAATGTATTTAATGAATAAATCTTAATAGTGATCGAATCACTGTTCGATATCAGTGATAAATTTAATTTCGTATACAACTACAACTCTAAACATCACATCTTCATAAATTACTCTACATGAAACATATTGTACCAGATAAAAGCTAGTAATAAGAAGTATCAATTCTATATATTTGTTTCGAAACTGGAATAATTTGGTCTTTTCATCTCCGTCTGTGTTTAGATAAAAACTTTTATTTTTTTCGAAATACACAGGCTTGTGCAATTTGGACTATTGACGTAAACCAATCTCTCAGACATTTAGCATTGTGATCTAAGATTAGAAATATCAATACGCCTTATTATTCAAGCTTGAAAGAAACGAAATTTCCGCTGTTTAGTTTTCAATGCTTGTCACGATTCTTTTTTAAATTTGGGAAGCCAAAAAACCGTCAAAATATTGGATTCACTACTGAAACTCTTCGAATCTGACAGTGAAATTTATTTCACTTCATTTCATGTCGAGCGGAAAATCATTAGTTTCAATCATTCATCAATAAAGAAATGTATCGCGGCTGACTGAAAGAACGGCATTTCTGAAGGGCAATTTCGGAAAATTATAAAACTCATTCAATAATCCAATGGAAAATATAAAAATATAATAATGTCTAGAATAATTATTATATTGTATAATTTGGAACAGTTAAAACTTGGAATTACCCTAAATATTTCTGTACTCAGACAAACCTGACATAAGATTTATTTACCCCAAGAAAATTTCACAGAATAAATGTGTAGCTAGTTATTGAGGTAATAATGTAGTAAATAGGAAAATAAGGTTAAGCATTCATATTGAGTAGCAAACCACAGATTACTATTTAGATTTCCAATAACAGGTTGCCTGTATATTCTGGACAACTTCAATAGATATTTACCGAACAGCCTGCTGATGTACCAAGTATAAATATTCGGTCACATATAATGCATCCAACATATCTAATTGGTATAATGAAATTGTTTCAGAGGAATAACGAACACGCATTTATTAACAGCTTCCTTTTAACCTGTAAAACATATTAACTTTCGTTTAGAATCAGATTTAAATGACGTCGCCAAACATTTGGGGCAACAATCAACAATCGGCAATGTTCGTCAGTCCAATCTAATACATCTTATCTAAATATCCCTGAAAATATTCATATTCATTAACCAGCTGCAAGCATGAAACAAGGCATGCAAGTGAACGGAAATATCAAATATTTTCATTTTTTTATTATTAGGGATTCCATTATTTTCAATCTTTTTTTTGTTGCATGTAGATGAGGTTATTATGCTTGTATTTTCTACTAGTGTATTTCAGATGTACTTTGGTAAATTTTCCTGTCTGATTAAATGTGTCCTAATTGAGTTATGATCCGGTCGGTGCAACGTAAGTCGTCTAGATAGGCATGTATGCTTAATATGATTATTTATGAGTTTGTCTTGATCAGGAACACTGTTACTCAATTGGCATTTGAATTTATAAATAGTTTTTGTTCTCTGTAATTTTGTGGGTTTGTTATTTTTGATAATAAGGTTAGCTGTTTAATTATTTTTGTAATCGTTAATTAATTTAATTTTCTTGTTTTGATGTACTGAGTTTGTGTATTTCTTTGTGACATTTCTAAGAGAAAATTCGTCTTTTTTATAATTAAAATGTATTTGGCTTTGTAGATGTTAATGTTATTGTTTTTATATGCATGTTCTGCATTGCTAATAGTTGCTTTAGAAAGAAATAGATTACTTTGGTGAGCGATGATTGTTAACTAGTGTCTGTTTTGCATTATTGTGTTCTTTCAATAAAAGTGGACTAGGGATGAATTCTAGTGTGCCCTATTTAAGGTTTTTTTGTAACTACTATTTTATATCTAAATAGGCATTCTCTCTTTAAATAAATTGAAAGCTTAATTTTAAGTGTGAATGCCCACTTACATATTAAATTGTAGTTATATAAATTCAATTAAAAATAAAATCTCTCTGGCGTTTAGACATTTTGGACAGTTTTTACATTCTTTGTGTCCAAAAAAGAAAGCTGTTGTACGAACACAAGAAAAGTTCAATAAAAGGCTTAATAGTTGTACGTTGGCAGTTGTCTTTAACGAAACTTGTATAAAAGAGGAATTGCTGTCCAAGTAAAAAATTATATATATACAGACACACACACACACACACACACACACACATATATATATATATATATATATATATGTATGTGTGTGTGTGTGTGTGTGTGTGTGTATGTATGTATATATATATGATGTAAAATGTGCTAAAATGATGGAATCATTATTAATAAAAAGAATAAAACACACTCAGTGACAACAATGTGAATACCTTGTTTGGAAACGAAATCATCCCTATAATTCTATATACATACATACATAATCCATAAAATCAATTAAAATTAAAAATAAAATCATCCTCGATAATGGATAAAAGAATTGTCGACAGCGCTCAGATATACAGAACATTTGGACAATTTCTACATAAAATAATGCTAGAATTCAAATATATTTTCAATAAATCAATTGTTTTTGGTAACTATTTCTTTCTAGAACGTATAATATAAATGCATAAAAGATATGTCAAAGAAAAAGCCTCAGAATATAATCCTTTTCATAGTTATTTCTGTTGACGTCATGGTATTTTAATAACGGATATGTATCTTTTTAATAAAAGTAAACCATAATCATTTCGATATGCTTCTTTGTATAGGTTACTGTTTACATCCTCATCTACTGACTACCCTTGTTCTCTGAATGCATCTTTGCTGGGATATACATATGAAATCTTGCTTGTGCCTTCTCTACACTCCACAGCAATTTTGCGAGAATGATTTCCCGGATCGTCGCAAGAATTATTCTTCTGTCATTATCAATTTGATCCCCACACACACACACACACACATATATATATATATATATATATATATATATATATATGAAAGGTATTGAAAGATTTTCAATTAATTCTACTTCCAAAATTCACTATTTTGACATTTAATAACTGAAACACTTAGCACCGCTACA
Source organism: Acanthosepion esculentum (assembly GCA_964036315.1). Taxonomy (NCBI): domain Eukaryota; kingdom Metazoa; phylum Mollusca; class Cephalopoda; order Sepiida; family Sepiidae; genus Acanthosepion; species Acanthosepion esculentum. The sequence continues at coordinate 1,810,642 of OZ038477.1, forward strand.
GATATATATGAAGGGATAATGTCTCAAGTTTTGAAGATTGTACATCAACATATGTTATTTGTTCATCTTGTGATGATACCTAAACAGAAAATTCTTATACACATTTTCCTTGATCAGTATCTCTTCGCATTTCCGTCTATAATTTATCGTATTATTTTTTTAAAAATTTGTGTTAATCCTTCATACCTAAATTGTCTAAACATGTTAAAAAATTAAAAATAAGTCCAGCTTCAGTTCTGCAGACTCTTTCATTAAATATCACCAGCCCATTATACGCTGTGGGTAGCTTAAATGTTTTAGAGTATGACCTCTGTGAAAATGTAGAAAATGAATTCAAAATATTTTCTTGAAATCTGCACGAAAAGGGTGTTATCATATATGGATGGAAAATACACTTTATAATAAACGATTAGATTAATTGATGGATCAACCTATGTAATTGCAAAAAAATAATGTTGTGGATTCCGGGATGAATCCGATATCAATGAATAACAAACGCCAGGAATAGATAAGGAAAATAAATGTTGTTAACGTAGTAATACAAACTGGTAATACGGGCTAGTAGATCCAGGAGCGGGTTAGTAGCAATAATATATATACAGTTTTTGTATTGAAGTATCGCAGTATGACTCCTGTCTGAGTCTACTTGCTCGCTAACCGTCACTCTTGTACTACCCTCCTCTATTATAGCCTGTCCGGGTATTCACTGGTAGTAGTATATGTATACCTCGGGAGATTCCATTTGTGTAACAAGGGGAGGCCCCTCAATACCCCACTCCTTAGATAGGGAGTTAGTATCTTTTCCTTTCTCTTATGGTCGACAATTAGAGGCACTGTAAATTTTCTCTTCCTGCTCGTCCTTCCAATTTCTGTGTCTTCTTGTGGTCTTTGAATCTCAAAAGCTTCAAAGATCGCCTCCATCGACTCGTCATTTTCTGCGGGTGACGAGCTTGGCTTTTCAACCTGTCTTTTTTATATTTGGTCAATATGTTTTCTGTGGGTAAATTTTTCGCCTTTTGTGTACATCACGTTTCCTAGTCTGTTAATTATTGTATTTGGTTCCTCATAAGCCGTATTGTTACTGAAATAGGCCCATTCTTGTTTGAATGATCTCTTGAGTACTGTAGGTGATGCTGGTTTTTATTTATTTGTTCCTTCCTCCTCTCAATAGATTCCTCCTTTTTAGCTTCTTTTCTTATCTCTAGTAAAGTCACAGGTAGTTCCTTTACTGCCTTGTATAACTCTTTACTGTTTTCATCTGTGGTAGCAAATGGCGCGTTTAGCTTCTTTTTACATACTGGTTGGACATTTTCTTGCAATTCAATTCTAGCTGCACCCTTACAAACGAGCAGATAGGTGAATCCCATGCGTCGAACTTTTGTATACAGTCTGTACCCACTAGATTTTCTGTATCTTTCATTATGTATATCTTGAGTTTTTTTGTTTTCCCGTGAAATTTAAGACTTACGATTATTTCTCCTTCGAATTTTATACGCTTTCCTGTCACCGACTTAGCAATTTTTTCACATACACAAAAATATAATTAACTTACAGCTTAACAGACCAACCATGTTGGTTGGTCTGTTAAACTTTTTCCATGTCTGTAAGTTAATTATCGTTAGATCGGAACCCGAGTCTAGTTGCAATTTTATCTTTTTATTTAAGATTTCAAGTTCCACATATTTCCTTATGTTGGTATTGTCTTCGTCATGCATCCTAGTAGCTCTTATCCTACTAGTAGCTTTTCTTTTCCTACATTGGGATGCCTTGTGCCCCATTTTTCCACACACGACAGTTTTTATATTTTAAACGGCAATCCTTATTCTAGTGTAGTCCTCCACATCGATAACATGAAGATGGGGGGAGGGCTTAAATTTGCTTCGGTTTTCGTCATAATTTGCCCTATATGTTGTACTTATTCCCTTATTATAGAATTTCTTTCTCTCCGGGGAGGGTGAAGAACGTAAACTTTTGTTTAACTTACGTATATGTGATACTCCTGACTCCTCAATGTTCTTCGAGTCTTGCTTGATACTCAGACATTTTTGGCAATCTACTGTTTCCTCAAACGTTAATTCATTCGTCTTTCTTGGCAAAATGTAATCAAAATATTTTGTGTATTCCTCAGTTCCTAATTTTCTGAGCAACAGACGTAGCTTCTTTGCTTCTGTCCAGTTTTGACAATCGATGTTGTAGATGTCTTCATAACGTCTGAAATAATCCCCGAGATGTTTATCCTCTTCTAGGGAGTAATTGAATGTTTCTATCGTATTCCACACTGCGTCTTGTGAATAAATTTTGTTGTTTGTTACCCGCTACCTTTAATATTATTTCCTGCGTTTGTAGTAATTGTTTTTGCCACTTTTCTTCCATTCTTTCCTGGAGTTGTAATTGTTGTTCATTTTGGTATTTTACAAGTTCTACTAAAATATTTTTAAAATCCTCCATGATAAAAGTCTTACGAAAAACTCGCTTTTCCGTATTTTAGTCCTCGTAAATCTTTTGTCGCCAAGTTGTTTTGGAGACTGGCAAAAAACGGCAAAGGAGTTTTTTTTTTGTGTGTGTGTGAGTTCGAATACCTTGTCGTCAATTTGTTGTGGACAACGAGTGAGAATTTTGTTTCGATTTCCTTCCGGTGTGAGTTCGAATTCCTCGTCACCAATTTGTTGTCGGCGAGGGGGAATTTTTCTTTTTTCTTTCTTTCCCGTGTGATTTCGATACACTCGTCGCCAATTTGTTGTCGACGAGGGAGAATTGTTTTTTCTTCTTCCCGTGTGAGTTCGAATACCTCGTCGCCAATTTGTTGTGGATTCCGAGATGAAATCCGATATCAATGAATAACAAACGTCAGGAATGTATAAGGTAAATAAATGTATTAATGTAATAATACAAACTGGTAATACGGGTTAGTAGATCCAGGAATGCGGGTTAGTGGCAATAATATATATACAGTCTTGGTATTGAAGTATCGCATTATGACTCCTTACTGAGACTACGTGCTCGCTAACTGTGACTCTTGTGCTACCCTCCTCTATTACAGCCTGTCCGGGTATTCACTGGTAGCAGTATATGTATACCTCGGGTGAGTCCATTTGTGTAACAAGGGGAGACCCCTCAATAAATAGTGTTTGCGTCATTTTAAGCATTTTAAATTTAATGGAATAATGGTTGTAGTATTGTTTTAAAAATAAAATTATTGAACATAATGACGTCGAGTTTATTTAAATAACCAAGTAAACGCTACATGAAAAGACAATGGTACATCTTTTACGAAACGAATTCTGAAACTGATTTAAAAAGAAACAGGAGTAAACAAAACTGCTTAAGGACAGTAATTAAACAGAAATATCTTAAAACCATTGACTATACGTCCAGAAGCATTAACCAACCCGATTGTACAAACAGTTGTTTGAGCAAAAAGGAAAAAAACTATAAAAAAAACTGTTGAAACATTTGACAGCAATGGTAAATTGTGTAAATCTGAAACAGGAAGTATAAGTTACATGGCTGAAGCTAAAAACGTCAGGTGACATGTGAGATTTGTATCAGTGATTACTGATAATCCACTAAATGAGCCACGTGCAAATAAATGGGATGGCATAAAAGAATTGATAACTTCAAGTAAATGTGTAGCAAACCAAACAGTTCTAGAGATTAAGTGTTACTCAGTCGCTAACTGTTGAAGGGTATCTCCCCTTTTACACCAAGGGTATACATATACAACTGCTAGTGAATACCCGAGGAGGAGAGTCGGTCGAGTATAAGAGTCACACACAGAGACGGTGCAAGAGTCATAGTAACGAGCACTTATACTCTTTAAGAAGTCAAACAGCGATATGTCGATATCAAAGACTATATATATTCTTTTTTCCTACTAACCCGCATTCCTGGAACTACTAACCTGTATTACCAGTTTGTATTATTACTTTAATACATTTACTTTCCTATATTCATTCTTGGCGTTTGTTATTATTTGATACCGGATATTATCCCGGAATCCACAACACTAACAACGTCAACAATGGCTATCAATGAGAGAAATTATTATAATAACTATATCAGCGTCAAGTGAAAGCGATTCAATAAAAGATAATAATTAATGATATAGTTTGAATATTACTACTGGGCTGTGAATTCAATAGTCACTAGATGCCTTGCATTTTCTTCCTTGACCCAAAACAAATATATACAAGAAAGTAATAATAATAGTAATTTAAATACGCGGAATTCTTTTGGTAAGATGGAGTGTTAAATCGTTATGAAATCAAGAATGAAAGAAATGAAGAACTAATTTGTTTCCCAACTTAAATTTATAATTAAAAGTAATATTCAGTTGATTTCACATGGATTACCCATCATTAAAATTATTTTTAATCTTTTTTTCTTGAAAAATTATCTGCCATCTTACATAATTGGTAATTCTAATCTACCTATATTAATACAGCTGATATTGTATGTTAAGGAGAAAATATTACTGGGGCAATTTCAGCTCATATTATGGCTGCTGTCAATTATTTATTAAATTTAGATGTAGAAGATATTACAATTAATTTCAAGTAATCGTAAAAAGAGTCTACACCTTTCTTTGCTGATAGAATGACGCGCTGTATATCCTCTAAAAAGTTTGGTTCTAGTCACAATTGGTGGCTCTGTAATAGTGTGATAAGAGGCAGGTATCTATCCCTATCATTTTAATATATCATAGGCTTGATAGCGATCAAATGATCATAAATTTCTTAAAAAATGTAATTATGTTCTTTGTGATTACTTTTAACATACTTTGGATTACCGGTTTTCTGTATTTTACCATAACATTTAAATACTGCACTAAATTTGGCCAAATCAAAACGTTTATATTATTGATGTAATTTTAGTTCTCGTGCCACAATCAGGTATTTCCACACTTTTCTTCTGTTCATCTTTCCTGCTGCTAAGAAATATGTCGAATCTGGCAAATGTTCATTTTTTTTTATTTTTTTATAGTGATTCTTTTTTGGTGGTGGTGCCGATGGTAGATAAGATGAACGATTTCTTGTCATTTCACAAAAGCTTCTACCAAAATGAATTCACTGAATTAATGTTGTTAATATTGCGTCGCTATTTCCAATCAATAAGTGAAAAACCCTAGAAGTGTTGCAGGTGTTAATTAGTAACACGAAATCAAAAAGGAGAACGGCTAGCAGACTCTAGTCGCGTCTTCAATTACATTGACGTGCTGAAATTAATAGGATAAAAGTAAGCCAAGTTGCAACATCGTACCATCATGTTTCTCTAACTATATCATTTGTCTTCTGACATGTGTTGAGACAATATGAACAACAACTAGGTTAGGGGAATTGTTAATAATCGCACGAGTTAAGACAGTGGGTTCCATATTGATGTAACATTCCATTTCTGAAAATGTAACGTTATTTGAAATAACTCGATATACAGAAACCGGGATTAACTAACTTCAGCATTTCCTCTGGGCCCGGAACATTGTTGATGTTACTAAGTATGACAGTAAATGTGCGCATTGTGGTTCAATGCGTCAAGGTTTGTTTTAGACTGATGTTTTGTCTCGTTTGTGGCACATAACCCACGAGAGCATAGCCAGTATTTATCAACTTCTATTAGTTCCGACTTGGCCTAAATATATAAATGATTTTTACAATGCTTTTTGAACAGTTTGCCCATTCATAGATTCTATGGATCCAACAACGACGTGGTATTCTATGAAGATAAATGATTGTGGCATTGAACCCATTTTGACTAATATTAAAATGAAACTTATGGAAAATAATGTAGACATCAAGTTCACAAGACATGAGTAGCATTTATGGGATATGGGAAGGAGTTCGTTTCCTACCTAAGAGTAGTTACTTAAAATAGCAAGTAAGTGTGTGGTGATGTTAGCGCTCAACATTTATCAAACGGTATTCTGACTACTTGAGAAATCGATACTTCGTTGAGTTCCTACATTTAACCGGAAGAGAGGAAGACTGATATGATACTAGTTGCCTATCTCATGTTACAAGAGAGAATAAAGTATATAGAAAAATGGTATTGTAATCATCTCTATTACATGTTTATCGAAAAGTAAAACAAAGGAAAAAACTACGCGAACCATAATTCTACGCATATATATATATATATATATATATATATATATATATATATATATATATATATATATATACAACACATACATGTGGATATGCGTGTGTTGAAATGCATAATTGCGGGGAGTAATAAATCGGAAATATCCTTGGGAAAAGTATGAATCTCTACCCTCACTCTAGGGTTAAATAGTACGACTAGCATCTGCAATAATGTTTGTTATGATAATAAATTGTTAGCGCAAAATTATTCTAAGAATAGAAAATATGGTTTCATCTAAAGAAACCACAAAGGGTTGATAAGATTTAAAAAATAAAAAATACGAATTAAATTATCAAACACTTACACATATAGACTGGATATGAAAAGGAATCATGTTGCATTTTCGTAAATTACGAAGGAAAATAAAAATTAATTTCGGCAAGATATGTATATCTTTCTTTTCCTCTTTCTATTATGGGATAATAGTGCTTTGTAAGAAGTACATTGGAAAGCCGAAAAACAACTTACGGAAAAGATATACGTTATTGATTAAGGAGTTTTAGTGGAATTATAATTTTGCGTATGATCAAAATTCATTGTTGAGAAAACCTAGAAATGTACATTATGTGCAAGATAAAAGAATTATTTCCATGGCCATTTGTCTGCGAGAATCTTAGGAAATTTAACGCATGACTAAATAATTTAACATCTACCTTCTATTTGTTTTCTTTAATTTACTGGAACATTTTTTGTTATTGTCAATTTTTTCGATTATGATAATTAGTATTATTGGCTGTTAATGACCTTAATTCATAGATTCAATATATTTATAACACGTAATTACCAAACACTGCATAAGAATAAAATTAATGAATATACTCTATAGATTTCTTTCGTCAGCGATTGAAAATCTTATTAATATATTAAGATTCAACAGAAATGAGAAAATTGGAAAATATTTTCTTAATCGATGTTTGGTCTCTAATAATAAAGTACCAAATTTAAATACTTGTCTTTTCTCATTTCACCGTTTTATTTTTTCATATCTGCAGTAGAAGTAAAAGCAAACAGAAATCAAAATGTGTAAAATTGATTATTCAACGCTGCCTTTTTATTCAGTAAAGAGAAAGTGAATATTAATAGAAAGGTAGCTTTATTAGAATTTTAAATTACATATAATTACCATCAGCAATGAACTAAATATGGTTCACCTATTACGTGAATTGTGCTCGACGTTCATTTCTATGAATATCGGCTCCATCATTAAATTATTCTTAGAGATCAAGTACAAAAAGCGAAAATTATGTCAGATTAGATAATTCAAAAGAAGAATGAAATATGTTTCAGATGATAGATTCTGATTGTCATCATGTTTTCAGTGGAAGCATATTTATTTGCAAATAACACTAAATCTACCAACGCGTCTATGACATCTTAAAAGTTTATTTGAAAATTAAATATTCTGTTTCTGTTAATGTCAGCGATAGTAAGTTTTTTTTAATCAATTTTGGTTTCCATTTATATTTGCCCAACTAACAATATCATAAAAATTAGAAAACATACAAGCCAAATGTGTCTAATTGATTCACATCTTTAGAAATTCTGCCAGTAATCAATTTTGGTGCTGTTTTCAGAACGTTACGTGTTTATAATGAAATTTAAATTCTGATTAATAACAAGTGTTACTTGGGTTTTCATCTCACATTGCATCGCTTTTAAAACTGATTAACACGGACACTTCAATGAATGTGAACAAACATCGGGATGTGAATGTGATGATTGCTAAAGACCTAATGTTGGAAGTATTTAACTCAATATAAGTTCATCAAAGAATTTCCATTACAGACAAAAAGTTAGGGACCACATTGCATTTCTTTAAAGAAGCTGTAAAATTATATATTTTTGTTAAGTAAAAGATAACATTCTCAGTAACTAGAATATTTGCTTATATTTTGGCAACAAATAAGCACTTGAATATGAAAAATTATATATAGCATATTTCTTTTCGTCAATAAAACCACCACCTGCCGTAATTACTGTTTTACTAATTCTTGACATACTTCCCAACTGTTTTTGTAAAACCTATGGAAGACCTTCCCAAGCATTTACACATACTGAAAAAGCTCGCTCACACAAGTTAGATATTCAAACTATCCTATCCAAATCATCCCATACTAATTCAATGGGAGAGAGAGGTCAGGAGATAAAGGCGGTCACTCATAATTTCCAAAATGCTGTTCATTTTTTATTCGAGGTCATTTTGACGTCTTTGAAAAGTGTGTTTCTGATCGCTGTCTTCTTGAAAGGTGATTTTCTCTCCGATTATGCGTAAACCACATGATGTTGCATGTCTTTGCAAAATCGAGTGATACTGTTTCTTTTTTATCTTTTCTTTGACCTGGATGGAATTGTCAGCCCTCTCTCCCCTAAAACACGCCCAAACTATAACAGACCCTCAACCATGCTTAACTGCTTGAACCACACATTCATCATTCAGTCTTTCACTGGCTTTTTTTCTCACATACACTCTCGTCTTATTAACAAAAAAGTTCAAATTTGGACAAATTCTGTCATGAATACATTTTACCACTTTTCAAAGTCTCGTTCTGAACAGACATTCTGATTATTCCTATTCTGTAAGAGTGGTTTCTTGATGGTTATGCACCTCCTGAGTCCCGCTGATCTAAGTTCATTTTTCATAGTTAAGAGCGACACTGGTTGCTGTCAAGACGAATTAATTTCAGCTTTCAACTGTGGAGCAGTTTTACTTCTATTTCTTTTGCTCTCAATAATCAAATGCTTATCTTCAGCCGCAGCATTTATGTACTCCAGATCTTTTTCCCCAAAAATCTGTGCCAGTTTCTAACTTTGTAAAGAATATTGCATCCCATGTCTAGAAGACTGCTTGGAGAGTAGCTTTCTTTGCATAAAATGTCTGTTTCTGCCCTAAATAAATGCTTTGTTTTGTGATTTTATGCAAATCAATTCTAAATTAAAAGCATATAAAATAACTGAAAATCCTGTCGTCCTGGTACAAACATTTTTTTTCAAACATAGACATCTATATATGTTATGTATTAACATTTAACTTTGAAAATGTTGGTAATCTGAAAATGTCTACTGAGGGATTAATGGCGAAATATAATATTTCTAATACAATATATTCATAATTTTGCAAATGTGTATAGTCGAATTTAAATTTCAATATTTACCTGGAGAAAGAGTGAAAAATAAAAGCAAATACACTGTAGAGTCTGAGATTTTATCTTTTAATTAATGCAAATGTATCCCATTTCCAGGTGTTTAAAGAAATGCATAGCCGTCCCAAACTTTTTCTGTAGTGTATGTTAATGGAATTAGTCATAAAGTATTAAATGAGTGTTGATTTAATTTCAGATACAAACGTATACATGCAAATGCACTGACACACCGGCATTTGTACAGTAATTAACTCGTTAACTAAAAAAGAAAAACGCGCGTTTATTATACACTGTAATATTCAGTTTTTAACATATGTTCATGCCATGCGAATGCATTTAATCAGACGCCTCTTTATTAAGCACATAGACCGAACCATGCACATAAGATGACGATTTGTAAGTCGAAATTCAATTCAGCATGTGTCCGGCTATGTATTTATTATCTCCTCCTTGTATGTGCAGGCATACCTAAAATCAAATAACTCAAGTATCAATTACATTTTCAGTAATGAAATTGTTTGGGGCTGGTGTATACAAGAGAGTTTTTTTGTTGTTGTCAAGGGCCTGTTACCATTGCCTTGGCACGAAATATTTCGTTGTGGGGGATTCAATTACTCACTTGCTTGCTTACCTGTCACTTCACCGTTATCCCTTGAGTGTAGGGTTGGCAGACGAAAATGGTATATTTTCCTTCTATTTTTTTCAAGTCTGAATAAAATAATTTTATAATTACATCTTACTATTAATCGTTTCTAATGTATGTTGATTTAAAGAGGTAATCTGATTAGTAGAATCGTCGCCCCACCCCCTTTGAACTCTCCGTTGATCACTTGAGCGCTCATTTCGATGCTGCATTTTCATGAGACGAGCACAGTAAATTAGTTGGACACGATGAAAGAAAATCAATTAAGAATCTAAACTTAATGAGCAAAGCGACAATTTATTAAATCAGTGACGAGTCAAAATCAAGAAAGGAAATCTCAGAATTAGCAAGTGACGCTGCCTTCAAATAGGCAAGCACGATTACTTTTTGAGATATAGCTCTAAAGAATGATCAGCACTTAAAAAATATATGAGATGCATTGCACACAAGAGTAAATAATATATATCATGTTCTGAAGCAGAATTATGTAATAACGTTCAAAAGGAAGGAAGAAAATTAAATAAGTCAATTGTTTTTTCATGGCATACATCCGAGAATATAAACATTTTCAGTTACTTATGTCCAATTTGATTTAGCACAAGCAGTTCATTTTCCATTTTTGTAACATTAAGGAATCTATGAAACAAAAATAAATTTATAAGGCTTCCTAACTGTAAGAATGAAGCAGATAAGGAATCCGAATGTAGGCAATCAAGAAAAATGAAGCCAAATAAATACACTGTTTTTGGAAAGCCAAATAAGCAGTTCTCTCATTTTCACTCTTAAGGATAACAACACACGAAGATTTAGTGAATCAAATGGAAGCTTATGCATATTTCCAGTCAGTATAGATATTATGTGAATAATTCTTTTTTATTTGCAATACCTTGGGACATGTAGACATCTGCATTTACCATAAACAAATAAGGATATATATATATATATATATATATATATATATATATATATATATATATATATATATATATATATATATCCTTATTTGACTATATAAAATTAAAGTCATCCAAATAAATGACTGTTTCGCTGTATTATAGCTCATTAGTGTGACTAGATATACAATTTCTTCAAGACGAGATGACAACCCGACAGATTTGACATCAGTCGGAGACTCTCACCCATAGGCCATCAACTTACACAGCGGAGAAAACGAATTCTTAACACCTTATATACGAGATATACCCATTACCGTCTACCAGAGTGCTCAATTCATAGTGAAGTGCTTTTAGCGTTAATAGAAGCAACCAAGAAATTACTTGTATTGTATATATATATATATATATATATATATATATATATATATATATATATATATATATATATATATATATATATATATATATATATATATATATATATATATATTAAAAATATTTATATATGATCTGACGATAGCATTTAAGCATGTATATTCAAACATATATTGTTAAATATAACATACTGAGAATGTCTATTCTGTCTGGTCATGAGCCGTTCCATGCTTTAGTTTTGTGAGAAAATAAAGACAAAAACCTGTCCAATATTTGTAAATTTGTATTATGTTGTTCATCGATCTAATGTTTCGCCTCGCATGAGCCATCATTAGAGTGGTTATATCGATATTACAACATAGATTTTCGCGATCAAAGATGCTATCATGTTATGTTTATATAGGATTTTACTATGCAACGATAACGGTCGTGGAATATCAGACGCAGGACATAAATTCATAATGCAGTTCTATGACGTCGTACATGACCATGTGAGAGAAAGATATGTTATCGTCACATTGCAAACCTCTATGCAAACATAAAATGATATCGTATTTGATGGTGAATATTAATATAAGTTTTTGGTAAAAATTTCCGTTTTCGAGTTTTACTTCTATTCATTCTCCTGTCAGTGAGGTTTTTGTAATTTCTGATTTCTATGACGGGTTTTCTAGGTTTTGCTAGCTAAACCTCTTTAGTTTCATTAGTTCAGTGATCATTTGTATCTCTGATGACAAACTACACAATAAACAGAAGTCTCCCTCTGGATTTCCTGTTTACCTATGTTCTATCGATGTAATACATTTGGTGCAAAGTTTTGAACATTGTCATTAATTGTCTTGTTATCGTATACACATTTCTTTCTGTTTCTTTTCTAAACCTCCAAGCTCAGTCAGTGCGGAAATACAAGTTTCAGGCAGCCTTGTAAGAAATATTGCGGCAATCGATAAAATGATTAGTTTTCATGTTTCCAATATCAGAACCGAATACTACTTCAAATTTCAGGATGGTATGCGTCAAGAAAATGAGATGTGAAAATCCAATCGTTATGCATGATTAAAGTTGCCCCCAATTTGAGTGTGTGAAAAATGATTTTCATCTAATATCCGAGAGATGCTTCGCCTGACTTATTCTATTTTCGCATGAAAAGTGTTATTCTACAAAATTCAAAATGTATTCTTAATTTCTCCCCAAGAGAAAACCATGCCTGGTTGAATAAAAACATACACCATTGAATGAAAAAATCTTTAACGTGGGAAAATCTCACTTCTATCTACTGGTGTGCAGGATTATCAAAGATGTTAATGCACTCATGTTTTCTACGTAGAAGATTCAGGGACTTTGTTTAGTGCAGCATGATCTTAACCCTATACAAATTTTCATTCGCAAACCCCCACGTCTGAACAGACAATCTCACAACACACAAACACTCTCACACGCACACACGCACACACACACAAACACACACACATATAAATGTGTCTGTGTGTATGTCTGTGTATACATATACATACATATATATATATATATATATATATAAACATATATATATGTGTGTGTCTGTGTGTGTGTATAGGTCAACACCAAGTGGCGATTGTCGTTCCCATGGTTCAATTTTCAGGCCGTATCAATGATATTATTTTACCCAGTAATATACCATACCATATGCACACTCGAGAGCTAATCACTTGTTGCAGGAAACTGTAACAGGTAGGATCTTGAAACAACGTGAATTAATACAAGAAGAAAGCGAATATAAATGAACGATACAACACTGCAAAGCGCATAACACTGATTCTGGTTGCAAGTCTTACAATATTTAGTTTTTATCCGGGCTAAGAAGCAAAAATCTCCCAGTATTTTATTACAACCTTTTAAACATTCAATTTCCTACAATACTTCGATATCAGTAAAGTTTACAACACTTCGCTGAAAGCAATTAAGACATAACATCTAATGGTGGCAAAACTGCTATTTTTTCCTGTATATTTCTTATAGAGTCTAGAAATATGTTGGGAGCCAAAAAGAACATAATTATTTGGTTTGTATCTGTAGAAAAAGCTCCTATATAAAGCTAAAACTATTGAAGACGTTGAACAAACTTCAATCAACAATCCACGACGTGTATCATATAAATCAATATATTTCTTATAATTTTAAATGTAATACTTAGTAAAACTTTGTGAGGTGTAACAAATGAAACATGTTTGCTTGCAGGGCTCAAAAACTGTGTAACACATGAAGAGGAGTCACAGTTAACTTCGTCGTACTTTTGAATAGTTCAGTCGTAAAGAAGGAAGTGAATGTTGCTATTAGGCACAAAAGTGTATATCCATTTGGTGTCCTTATGTATAAAAAGAGGTTGTAAGATAGAATTAATACATAAAAACAAGAAAAATATGTTTCCTCTTTTATTATTTATTTCAGTTTTTAAAAATATTTCAAATTCTTATTTTCTTACCTAAGCCGGAAAAATAATCAGGTACTCATCTGTTTTGTTTTTCTGTCGGGAAATTTTTCTGCTTCTCTCATGTAAAATGTGTTTGTTTCTGTTATATATAAACAGCTTATATTTTCATAGCTCCATTTATTTCTTATGTTTTAAGTTTTCACATATGCCACAGATATCAGTGATGAATTAAAAGTGCAAAGCGCCATCAATATATGTTTCTGTCAATTCCAAATTCTTAGTCTTGCCCCTGTGGACTATAAAATGTAGAAAGGAAAATGTTATTTTGTTTCTTTATCATTCAGTTAAAAACAAGATACTAGTGTAAAATATTGATTAGTTCACATAAAATCATAGAATCCCTGAAGCTGTCAGTAATATCTATATATTTTTTTGTCAGGATGTATATATTTACAAGTCGAAAATATCTTTATTCAGATTTGGGAATGAATGACGGAGAGGGCAAATGGAAACTGTTTGGAATCAGAAGAGAAAAATAAGAAAAGTAGATAAAGTCCTTGACATATCGACAATACAGAAAGGAAATTGATTATCTTGCAAAGAAAAACACACGCATAATTATTGGCAGAGTAATAATAGAAAATAAAAAAGTAATAAGGGTTGTATACAACACACACACACACATACATACATACATACATACATACATACATTCCCTCTCTTTTTCTTTCTCTCTCTCCTCCCCAAGAATGACACCTGTATTATATCCACTCTTCTATGCAAGGAAATGTGGAGTTATATCTTTTCAAAACTCCTAAGTGCTAACTTTACCGACGCAGCCTAAAACAAAAGAGAGTTAACTTAATGAAAGGCACGAATATTTGGTTCGATATAACGACATTGAATTTTCTTGTTAAATTATAAAACAATTCCAAACAGAATAATATACGTAAGTATTGAATGAAGTAGGTAATATAAGTAATATTTCTGTATTTGAAGCGTTCAACAGAAAATCCTTCGGATAAATTGAAGGATTGAAAGCCGGCATAAAATAATCTAGATTTTCCGTCATTTCGTATGTTTATTCAAATTCTTATTTCATTTTTAGCTTGTAAAAAATTAATTTTCATTTCTCAAGTAAAATCCAGAAAATACTTAACATTTGTGTACAGAAAGACTTCCAGCTAAATATCATATAAGATCATTTCTAATTAAACTGGCAAACTGTGAAGAGCCTAAATTTCCCGCAAAAGGTATTTCATACAATTTAACTTGAGTGAAGAAAAGAAATATAGCAAACTAGAACGTCATATCATGATAAGTCTTTTGATTACAATTTTTCGAAAAGAAAAAAAGGGAAATAGCCTAAAAATTAAACCATTATATTTATACATACATATATATTTTATAGTAATTCGTCGAGCATAGAATCCTCAAAACAATGCAGAAGGCACTGGACGGTCGTCTCGTCCTATATTTGGACTCATCGGCAGTGAGCATCCACTACCGAGAATCAAACCCGGACCGCTTCGATACAACGGGAACATCTTACTAACTGTACCACAGGACTCGGTGACGAAGGAGACATAAACTAGACTCGACTGCTGATGAGTCCCAAATATAGGACAAAATGGCCGTCCAGTGCTTTCTGCAATCTGTTGAGGATTCTAAGCTCGACGAATTACTATAAAATTAAGAACCTAAATATTTACATTGTACTAAAGTAAGTAATTGATTTTGGGGATTTATTCAATCCCCCAAATCAATTACTTACTTTAGTACAATGTAAATATTTAGGTTCTTATCCGCTTTTAGATTGCTGACGTCTTTAAAATAATAACACTCTTTAACACCTTTTAGCTAACAGAAAAAATAGTAAATATCTATATAAATGAAGCATTGATGAATGTATGTGTGTGTCTAACTGTATGTCTGTATGTGTGATTGGAAAATCAATGTATGTTTGCCTGTGTCTTTGTGGTGTATTTCTGGGAATTTGATTATAGTTTAATGTAAATTTTTGTTTATACTTATATGAATATGTATAAAATGTTTAGTATTCGGTATTATCGTCCATGCAATGATATCATCATTCATAAAGGCTCTGCTGATCAGATGCAGTAAGCAATAAAATAATATGATTGCAATAACAGACGTAATATTTATCATGCGATTCTCTCTGGCTATTTAATATTTTAAAGAGAATGCGTATGGCCACTCGTTGCTTGACACTTGAACATTATTTAGTAAATATCAATAAAACTAACTCTGACTCAGCGGCTCTATCATTTGGGAAACAACGTTCCGCTAGTGTAATTTGTGCGTTCCATGTTAAAGGAACTAAATCATTTATAGTTTCGAAAATGTCATTCTGCTAAACTTTCGCGTCGACATAAAATGTGTTTACATATTTAAATGTAGCTGTCTTTTGCTTTCAAGCAATGAAATGTCATGCAAACTATATTTCTCAGGAGAAAGACAACAGTAAGTAAGGAATGAAACGACAATTACAAAGGAAATGAATCTATGCGTACATTTACTTTCCCACGAATGAGTTCATAATTCATTAAAATACACCCATTCAATTCGTATGATTTTTTCAAAACTATTCAACTAGTTTTCTCTACGACATATCTATATCTATCTATCTATCTATCTATCTATCTATCTATATATATATATATATATATATATATATATATATATATGTGTGTGTGTGTGTGTGTGTGTGCGTGTGTGTCTATATCTGTGTGTGTGTATGCATGTACGTATGTATCCATGGACATGCCTATTGTAAGACAGGCATAGAGAAGGAGATATTCTTATTTAACAATGAACTTAGAGAATTGTTTCAATTGTTATTTTCCATATGTAGACATTTCATTTCACATCGGCAGATGGAGAAAATCTTTTCGAAATTAATTCATAACCTGAGCCTAATTATAGGCAGAGATGAGGATGTTTCAATCAGGGAATGAAAGTATAAAGATTATAGGATCGGAATCTATTTTAATATGAATGGAAAATGCAACGCTATCAGCAAAATGAATTAAACTCAAACAATGCGGCAAGGATAATAGTTTCGCGTTTGCCTTGTTTTCGAATTTCTTTGCGTGCAAATTACAACTGTCAATCAAGATTTCTTTTCACAGGTTATGAATAAAGTATAGTTAATGCATTTGCAAAGTCTTGAAAGTATGTTTCATTTCTATATATTGGCCGATACAACTTAGACATTTTTCATTAGGAAACTGTCTCAAGAAAATCAGAAATCCTATCCATTCCGCATGCTGACAAAAATATGTCGACATGAAGAATGCTTTGTTTTCTATTCATTAAACTTATCTTCCTCGCGGACTGCAGAGAGATGTGCACATCGTTAATTGTATTATTTATCCATTTTCTTGTATGAAATATGGGATCCGTGCGAGTTTCACGTAAAAGTATTCCACTGAGCAAAAATGAAATGTGTCGGTTGAATCTAATGATACAAACCTAATTAGTTTTAAAATAATCTAATATTTTTCCACTAGGTATAAGTCAGTCTGAATCCAAATAAAATTATCTTTCTGACTTATTTAAGTATGTTCCAAAATATAATATGAAACATTTGCATATGATAGTTAATAAATTCAGATGGAGTAGGCCTTTGCGATGATATTCCTCTAAATTAATAATCCATTTCCGCAATTTGCATAAAGGATTTTGCATTGTGCCTATTAACTGATATAAATGAAAATCAGTGTTGTAATCGTAAACAAATAATGAATCTAATTCATTCTTTTCGGATAACTGTTTTCATTTTTGTATCCATTTTCAAAATTTTAGCTTAGAGTGTTGAATATTTCTATAAAATTTGAATTTGTTACATTTTAACATATATAGTTTTCTGGAATTTCAGATGCTATCAAATTATATTTTACTAAGTATTTGTAATTAAAAAGAATTTTTGTAATATTATATTCATTATTATGGTATATAGATTCGATTTGTTGAATTATATATAATCCAACATATATCGCAATATCCAAATCCTAAAACCTAACGAAATCACCAAATATCAGAATTTTATTAGATCGAAACGATTCTTGGTTAGACCGGCAACTGTCTTTGTTATCCAATCATAATGAACAGTGACATTTCTCAACGAGATTAATATGCCTTCGAAAATGTCATTTTTGGCCACATCTATGGAAGTGGAATAGTTGAAGAGTAATCATTTTTCTATAACTTCTTGTCGATACATTAAAATATGCCATTGTGTACATATTGCTTTTACATTCTGAGGACTTGTACGAAAAGAATTAGAAACACGTTTCGTTAGTGCTGCATGCATGAAGACAAATTTCATAAAATATAATTTTAACACCATAATTAAATATAACCTTTAAAGCCGTAATTAAATTTCTGCTAAAATAACAATTATTCTGGTTTAATGGTTAAAGATTTGAATTCTATGGTTTCCGCTAAAATAAAAATGTCACTTTGCCCTCTTAAATGAAGACATTTCAAAGGAAAACACATTTTAAGATTTAATTTAACCAAGGAATAATTCTTAGATGTTTAATTTAATCACAGATATTTCTGAAGGCTCAATATTTTTTTGCTGTTGAATTTTTCATTGGCCTCTCAAGAACTGGAACTTGGCATTTGGAACAATCCCCATTGTTTATGCTAATAATAAGGCCACTTCATATTTAATGTTGCGATATGTTTTAGCGGTGTTTCCTTCACGTTTGTATCTTTTATAAGTTGTAACTATTTATTGTAAAATTGACATACTCCTCGAAGCTGATTCTCCCTCCTATTTCTTTTCTTTTATATTTATATATTATATATGATATTATATATATATATATATATATATATATATATATATATCAATGGCGAGTCATCATTCATGAATATCAATTTCAAAACAAAAAGTTTTCGTAGTGCGAATCCATCTTGTTACTTGTTTTAACTCTGTGCCTCAAAATAGTGTCCGAAATATAGTTCGTTGATATTGTTCATAATAAAGAAGAAAGAAAGAAAAAAAAGAAAGAATCTAAGTAAGAAAATATAAAATACAATTAACGTCGATAGTCGGGTTGAGTACGTCCGAGCCTGATCGAAGCTGGAGACATGTACTTTTATGTTATTTTTTTTTCTGTAAAATGTTTGTTTTTAGCGGAATGCATCTTTTGAGAATGGGAGTATTAAATTTAGTCCGACCTTAAATTCGGCGAAAATCAAATAAAGTGTCAACCTTAACTCATCGATGAGAGGGATGGGGTGAGAAGTGTGATGGGGTAGTGTTGAGAAAATATGATATGTCAACAGTATTGATCATAGATAAAATTAACAAAGAGATACTAAACACACAGGAAGATACATAAACATATTAACGCGTAGACATATGTACAAACACAGACTCGAGATATATACAGACATTATTTAAAAAATGAAACATATCTGGCTTTCTCTTCACTCTTTGTTCTGATATGTCTGGAAAAATATTTTTAAATAAATGTTTATTTTTATAGAGTTATTACAATTAATTTTTAATTTCATGCACAAAGACTTTTAAAAATTATAAATTTTAATTAGAGTAAAGGAATTATTTTAGCATCTTAGTTATAGCAATAGTATATTTGAAATATTTTTTGCAGTCTAAATTCATCTATATTCATTATTTAGCTAAAGAATATATGCTCATCGACCTATTTTATTTCTGGCCCATCTTTCCTTAGTTTAATCCCACAGCTTTCGCGAGTTAAGTAACGTACATGTCAGTTCTTTGGTGGATGTGGAGCTCAATTCAAATTTCGTATTTGTTATTGTGTTTCGATGAGTGAGTGTTTGGCCGATTGATTGTTTTCAATTATTTAATCCGGCATTAATTTCCTTCAGTTTATTAATGTTTCTGCCACAAGGTAGGATTGTCGAAGGCTTTATTGCTAACATCATTTAGTTCTGTTTCTTGTAGATTTCTGGTAGATTTCATACATTGTACATACATATTGAGATTTTAAAAATGTTATTTCCTCGCTCCACAGACAAATTGTACAAATGAGAACCACTCAGTGATTCATAGAGACATTAAAGAATTATGGTGATGTATGAAAGAGTGTTAAGTAAACATGTGTATTTTTGGTTTATGAATATTGTGGTGCGTAATTTAGGTCAGTAATTGTGTCTAGCTAAGTTTAATTATATGACAGATGAAGACCAGCTTCTTCTTATCCCCTTATTGGCCTTGTGCCACATTTCTTGTATATATAATGCAAGCATAAATAAAACGGATGAAATGCGTCAGAAATAAAATTTTCCATTCTGTCATGCACTTTCCTATATATATATATATATATATATATATCCATATATATATATATATATATATATATATATATATATATATATGCTTTCATGCACATTTTATTAAAAAATAAATAAATGCACCTTGTCAGTTGTTTTTAATTAAATGTGCATGAAAGAATAATTGCTGCCTAAATACACAAATATATATATATATATATATATATATATATATATATATATATATATATATATATATATATATATATATATATATATATACTGTCGGCATCAAATTTTGACAATGAATGAACTGCTAATCATAAGGCACCGATCTGACATTGGCTTCTCAGTTTAATTTATCTGTATTAATGTTATTAACATTTACCAAGAGATGTATGAGTAAGCACGTTTCTAATTAGTGTAACATTTTTTCTTTTTACAGATATTCACCATATACAACTTCCAAGAATCAATCAAGGTAGACGTTTAATTCGTGGCGCTGTATGAGCGTAAAAGTGCAAGAGGGAAAGTTTGTGCATGCGGCTATGCATGAAAGATAACGGTTAAAATCGACATGAAGAGGTCAAGTTTGTAGTGATTGTGAAAAGAACCTGCCAGAGCAGAAGCTCTTGGTAAGAAGTTATCCGAATAATATTTCTTTCTCACTATAGGAATGCTTGTGTACATGACATGGCGGGTCCATTTGAAGGTCATGGTGGGAATATGCAATATAGAATGTCAAAACACGTGCTATTGATATTTCGATAGAGTAGCAGGAGGCTCACAACATTTCGTCTGTAAGAAAATATTGTAGGTTGGAAAACAATTAATGACTCGCACGGCCGCGTAGACGCTTGTCAACTCTTTCGAGTCAGAGAAGTGATAACTGGGCAATTCTAGTTCAGATATAGTAGCGTGACGCCTTTTTTGATTTGATCTGGTCTCTTGTAAAGATTGAGTCTAGTAGGCGGGGAGATACGTAAATATCTGGAGTGGCACAATGAACCAACAATTCTTTCAGATACTTTCGCAGTAGATCGGAAATATGAGTTGCACTTTATATCTGTGGAGAGCTTTAGTCCCAATAGACGACCAAGACAAGGATCCTTCTTGTGAGAATATCCATCTATCTTCATGGGGCAATGGTCAGGATGTGCATGGTGGTGAGACGTTACTAATTTTAGTCGTATTGAATTTTATAAGCCAAACCCTTCTCCATTGATCCATATAGGACAGATCTGAGGTGAGATGAACTGCTAGGTTAACTTCTTCCAATTTTTGGGAGGTACATCTGTAATCATTTTTATCATCCGCATACATACTCACTAATAATCAGAGACAGGTAATTAATATATAGCATAAAAGTGGAAGATATCGCTGTGGATAATAGACATTGAATTTAAAGGCTTTCGTTGTCTGGCCGTTAACGACGACATTGAGGAAAAACTTGGTAGAGAACACTTCGATATTTTCCATAGCTGGAGAGTTTATGTAACAGCCCCCAGGTCACACCATGTCAAAGTCTTTTGGTATATGTAGGGGAATGGTCCACGTGATGAATTTATTTAGTGTCATGTTGATTCTATGAATAATGACAAAAGAAGCAGTCATTCTCGCAAGGCGTGTAATCCACAGTGGCTATCATTCAGTAGGTTGTTACATTTGAGGTTTCCGCCAAAGCTCTTGTTGGTTAAAGATTCGAAAAGTTTGCTGATTTTCTTCAAAACAACAACTGACATTTTATCCGGAAGGTTAACCTTCTTATATTCCAGACTTCTGATAAGTCTGGAAACTAACCGCGCCGTGATAGAGATATTACACAGTTTGAGCCCCATAAGGAGGGGAATGTCAAATACGGATTGCAAAGCGCCTTGCCTTGTCATATGAGGCTGTAATAAATTCAGGCCTATATCGAGTAGCTGACAGAGAGGTTTTGTCAGATAAATTAGAGCGAGATTAATTAATTACAGTCATCATTAAGCCGTAAAAATATAATATTAGTCGCAGGATTAAAAATTATGGAATTAGTTACGTAGGTTGTAAGATTGAGCGTGAACTTTAAACTGTTTATATATTCCTGTGTGTACTTAGTTTGTCAGTTACAAAATCAAAGCGTAAAAGAAAAGAAAAACTCAGTAGAAATATAAAATGATCGTTAATTGTATTCGCATGATTAAATAAAATGTATTGTGTGGTGGGCATAAAATAATTCTAAGATGATATTTAAAATGATAAGCAATATTTGATAAAATTACTCTGAGTGCATTGCGTCTAAATATATTTCAAATTATTTTGAACTCTTTTACAGCGAAATTTCCTGTAAATTTGATTTCATTCGATGGCATCGCATGACAAAAACAACAATACATTGATCTTTTAAGTAACAGCATAAAGGTATTTGCAAGAGATCTAATTTTGGTATATCGTTGGACATTCATCCAGGAAAAGTATATTTCAAATTTATCTGTAGATAAATAGTATTATGGTTTTACGATGATCAGCTCAAAGTTTAGATTTTAAACCGATAGCAAATCTGAAGGAAAAGTTGAATTCGATATTAAAGATGCTATTTGTCAAGAAGAATGAAAGACAGTATGTTAAGATGTTTAATATCTTGATGAAAATTCACAAGAAAAGATTACAGGTTATTACAGGATACAACAATTTTACTCATACTAAGATATAAAGGGTTGTGTGATTATTTGTGTTTGTATTTAATTGTCGTAGTAAATTAGTTAAATCATACATTTGTGTTTTATTTCCCTTTTATAATTCTATTATAGCACAGAACTACTTTTTATTGCTTTATTATATCTGAGAATAGATAACCTTCAAACGAAAATATATTAATTTAAAAAAAAAATTGAAATTACATATTCAGTGAAATTATGCTTTTTCTCATCTAATCTATACTTTTATTTTGACTTGTAGTTTACGATCACAGGTTCTATCAGACGTCACGATAACGTACTTAGCAACTGGAGGGTTCAATTGACTTCATAATATTTTTCGTGGTGATTAGCGCATTATTTATAAATGATTCACCAGGATGGTATATTTTATAATTCAAAGATTTACTTATCATTTTAAATGAATATCATATTCCTTGTGTACAAACGACCATAGGCACATTCATTAAGTTTATACTGTAAATATTAAGAGACCATTTGACAAGATCTTGAAATGTATGATTTTTATATGTCACCTTCTATTTCAAACTGTTCATCCATACAACAATTAAAACAGGATGTAATTGTCTGTAATCGGGGCATCCATATAGAAGCAACTAGCAAATGATTGACGGAGGTGAGTGTAGTATATCCAGAATCAAAGTCTACGTAATCTGACCTACACGACAGCCACCCAGTTAACTGAAACGATAAAATAATAGATAAATAAATGAAAACAGTCAATGCAGTGATACTTTATCGAAAGTTACAAATTTCCAATGGCAGAATAATTTAAATAGTCAGCTACATGTAAATTTGAGAATTGTTCTGGGCGACAGGTACAGACTATCCAGCAATAGAACCAGCCAGTTGGTGGTTTACAGGCTGCTAGTCACAGATTTCTGACACGGCCGTTGGATTTGCCTGCCGTGAGCCGTCTTGTAGAGATTGGTAAAAGCGAGTTAAGTTAGAATTTTCATTGATTCAAAGGAAATATTGATCGATTAAGCTCTCATGACAAAAGTAACTTATGCATTTTTTAAATATCAAAAGAAAGATATTATATATCCAAATGCAATGTTTAATACAACAAAATGGTTAAATACATTGAAAAAAGATATCCGTCACTTTATAAGTAACTAGTTTTTTTACCATTGGTTCAGTAATGAATTTATTCCTTTATTATATTTCAATTGTAGCCACTGCAATAGTAAAACATTCTCACATATTTGATGATAATTATATACATTGATTCTTTCCTAATTTATTGACTGGTTTCTGTTATTGTCCTTAAAGTAATAATAAGTCAAAGCGGCACATTTTATGGTGAACTGTTCACTCCAACATGAAGTTTAAAATATATTCGGTCATCCCTTGTTGCTATAGAGGCTCGCGTGTAACAGTGGTATCAAGAGTGAAGCCAACTTCCGTAGGATTACCAATGGCGGTAAGGTCGACCAACCGCGAAGACCCCAACGATGGTATATGTAAAGATCTACACGATCCAAATGGACAAACGCAAGTCGGACTTGAGTAACCAAGTCGGACAGATCAAGCATCCGACAGCCCGATGCAACCAGATCTCGCCTGTTTTAATCCTCTTTGATCTACGAGGGAGTCACTTCTGAGCACTTTTGTGTGTCATAGTTGTCCAGCAAAATCTAATCTAATGCCCTCGTCAAACTCTCTTTATCTTCCCTTTCTTCAGGCTTCAGTAAGACTAGCGGTGATTGTCTAGCGTGCGACGAGGGCAGGCATATTTAACAGGAAGCCCTTAGTTTGCACAGGGTTAATGATGATATTAACCCTCTTGACATTTCAGTTGCCCAGCCGATTGAACCACTTACACTCGTCTGAACCTTTACAGCAATCTCCGCCACCACAAACGTGGGGATAGGAAGAAACTCAATAAAGAGAGAGGATGATAATCCCGATGTCCGGATGCAAGCGGATGTCGATGACCAGATTAATTGATTAATAAAACCTGTCAGTTTTCTTTGCTTTTCCTTTTTCATATTTTCTACAGTTTTCCTGTCGAACTGCCAATATTGATTATTTCCATTTAAGTTTAATGGATTATTTCTAGTGAAAATGATCTTAGATGATTTAAAATCCATAGATGGTTACCTGACCTAACCTCGAAATGAAGAAATGATCGACTAGCGGATAACACTATTATTATCAATACAATGTAACTTTATGAACTAAAATCTGTGAAAACGAGGATATAGAAATATTCTTTCTTAACATCTGTTTATGATTACACACGCGTACGCATAGATCACGGAACGTAATTAGCGAATCAACCTTTGCCATGTTGGAGGTTGACGTTATGAATTGTTTTCTGTCCTGTTACGATATCATTTATTGTTTAGGTAGTTGGTCGCCTTTTGAGCTTATCCTGCTTTCTTAGTTTAGGATTTTCTTCTTGCCTAAAGTTTTAAATCTTTTGCTGCTTAGTCTGTTGGTTTCCCCAATCTTTATCTATCTATCTATCTATCTATCTATCTATCTATCTATCTATCTATCTATCTATCTATCTATCTATATATATATATATATATATATATATATATATATATATAAGCATGTGTTTATAATTGTATATTATGTGCATTGATATTGTCTTTTAAGTTTTTATTAATGCAATTATTAAGATGATTTTGTTATTAAAATTAAACACATATATGATGGCATGATGCCATAAAGATGCCTTCTGTCATTTAACCGAGAAAGGATCATTGCCATTGATGAAGGAAATGGATAGACATAAGAAATCTAATGATCTGCATTTACACCTTGATGCCTTTGTTTTGCTTCTTCCTATGGTTAATTAACACAACATTGGATCCATTATGCCCATATAATTAAGAGAAGCTTTATATATTTGTAAATGTGCAAGCTGGACTCTGATACGTAAAGGATTCTGGCACGACACACTGAACCAATTTTCCTTGGATTATATGCAGCTATTGACTCAATGTAGTTGTCCAGATGGAAGAGAACTTCTGAGCAAAGCATTCAACCATATCTGCAGGACTTAAAATTGATTGAATAGAGATTGGCGATTTGCTATTGTTCGTTACGCTCTTTCAGAGCCGATAATAATCTCTAGAAAAAAACTGCGAGAAGCTAACGCTGTTTCATTCTATCAGCAAAAAGTAACTTCCCTTCATTGAGGTTACGCTTTCACTGATTACGAGCGGAGACAAAGAAAAGTCATTTGTAATAAGACGTGTCACTCTGGTATAGCAGAAGAAAATGTTTCGTGTAAAAAAACGGAGTAAAAAAGAGGATTGAAAAAGACGAGAAACAAATTGGAAAAACTGAAAAATATTGGAAATATCGTTTAAATCGACAACCCCTGAATGGTGGAAATTTTACAAAGAAACATCGATGTCAGGATAAAATTGATATTTAAAAGTTAAGTAATCTTTTCATATAATATTATTAAGGCTCTAGTTTTAGTATTAATTTAATACCTTTAATATTGAGGACTATATATAGAAATATCTGCTATCTCTTAAATTTTAAATAGTCAATATATATATATATATATATATTGAAGTCAACACTCAGAGGCGACAGGCAGTTTCATGCTAAACGCAATCATCAGGCCGCAAGTGTTGGATTTTTTCTCCACTATTTATATATATGGGTCAGGGATGCATTGTGGGTAATACATTCTTGCGATTATTTTGGCGGCAGTGGCTTCTTTATTTATTTATTTATTTTACTTGTTTTTTTTTATTTTATATATTTATTAATTACGGTTTTCGATGTTTTATTAAGACAGTAAGAAATTTGGAGGGATTTGTTTAGATCGCTTATCGAATAATTGTTATGTTGAAACACACCTATTCTATAGTTATTAGACTATCCCACCTAATATATGTATGAGTAGTAAGAGGAACGAGGGTCAGCGACCACAACAAGATTACTCTGCGTAATACCTATCATATCAAGTTCCTAAAGTTTGGTACGTCGAACTTATTTAGGACCGATTTTAGTACAAATACAAGCCTCCACTGCGAAATAACAACTTTGGCGACGAGGATTCGCACTCTTACGGAGGAAGAAAAAATTCGCTCACCACAATAACTTCGGCGACAAAGTCTCGGATTCACACTTAAAAAAAAAAAAAAAAAACTTGGCAAAGTTTGTCGCAAGCCCAGACGTCAACATAGTGACGAAAAGATCTATCAAGAAAAGAAATATTTTTCTCGATAATACAGTTTGCTCAAATAGGTCACGAATTGCAAATTCGTAGGACCCCCCTCTACAGTATTTAGACATTGTGTAAAATTTTTGCGAAGATGGAGGAATACAAAAATATCTTCCGGGAATTCTTTAACTTCCAGTCGGAACAACAGACGAAAATATTAGAGCAACAAACAATATTCCAGATGCAGCTACACGAGGAAACTTTCAATAGACAAATGCAATTCCAACAAAAAAATGGAACAGATGCATAAGGAGTTTCAAAACAAAATTCTGGAAATAACTGAGAAGAAGAAAGAGAAAAATCTACAAAATGATTCTTTTCCAGAGAATACAATATGGTATTCAATTGAAATTTTCATGTACAGTCCAGATGAAGAGGTAACTTTTTCTGAGTATTATAAAATATATACGGTCGTATATAACGAGGACTCCCACTCGTGGTCTGAAGGAAAGAAGGTTAGGCTGCTTTTAAGCAAATTAGGAACTGCTGAGCATAACAAATTGGTAAACTACATTTTACCGAAAAAAACTAGCGACTTGACATTTACCGAGGCGGTAAATATATTAAGTGAATTATTTAGTAAAAAGACATCTCTGTTCTACAAGAGGTGGAAATGTTTGAATCTGATGAAAGATGATGAACAAGACTATATAACGTACGCAGCCAATGTGAATAAGCATTGTGAAGAATTCAAGCTGGCAGAGTTAAGCGCAGACAATTTTAAGTGCTTGGCGTTTGTTCAGGTGCTGGTATCGGAAAGAGATGCAGAGTTGAGAAAATTAGTACTGGCAAAATTGGAAAGCGATCCAACTATTCCTGTACGGAAATTGGCAGAAGACTTCACAAGATATGTTAGCGTAAAGAAAGATTAAAAAAAGATAGAACAGTCTGGCGTTTCGCATGTAAGGAAAATACGCTACAGAGAAGAAAGTCAATCTACAAAAAGAATTCTAAAATTGCGGATTATCAAGCAAAAAGAGAAATACCAGAGAAAAATAAAAAAAATTCCCGAAGCCATGTTTTGCTTCCGGTGAACTACACTGTTACAGATATTGCGATTTTAGGAATAAAAATGTTTCACCTGTAAAAGAGTGGGTCATAAAAGCACGCATTGCAGGTCAAAAAATAAAGACAATAAAATAAGAAAATTAAAGTCCAACGAGGTAAAAGATGGAATAACCAGAATTTTTTTTACCGTCGAAATAAGTAATAAAAATATAAAAATGCAACTTGACACTGGTTCGGATCTATCTATCATAAATTTGCATATGTGGATAAAGTTGGGGAAACCAACCAACTTTAATGAAGACAAAGAAAATCACGAGGTCAGTGACGGGAGAAAAATACAATTTATTGGAGAAATTGTTACAAATGTCACGTTAAATAAAAAACGCGAAAAGTTAAACTATTTGTCATAGAAAATAGCACGAAGTTACTGGGTACGAATTGGATAACAGAATTCCAATTATGGGATCCACCGATGAATTCTTTCTGTTACAAGGTAGAAGGTTTAAACACCGAAGCCCAAAAATTAGTAAACAAACTTAAGGAAACATTTCCTACTGATTTTTATCCAGAGTTGGGAACGTGTACCAAGATGGAGGCAAAATTCCAGCTAAAAGCAAACGCTCAGGCGGTATTCAAAAAGAAAAGGAATGTGCCGTTTGCCTCAATTGAACAGATAGATAAAGAATTGGACAGATTAGAGAAAACCGGTGTACTTAAAAAAGTTGAGTATAGTGAATGGGCAACACCGACGGTATACGTGAAAAAAAAGTCTAAAGAAATTCGTGTTTGTGCTGATTTCTCGACGCGTTTAAACGCGGCACTCAAAGTCTAAAATTATCCAACAGCGGAAGAAATATTTGCGAAGCTTAATGGAGGCACAATATTTTCGAAGATAGACCTCAGCGACGCATATCTGCAAATACCGGTAGAAAAAGAACTGTCAAAACTTTTGTGTATAAACACACATCAGGGTCTGTATAAATTTAACAGACTACCTTTTGGGATTAAGGTCGCGCCCGCCATTTTCCAACAAGTAATGGATTCGATGTTGGGTGGTCTAGATTTTGCCGTAGCGTATCTGGACGACATCCTCATGAGAAGTACAAGTATAGCAGAACACGTGGAACATGTAAATGCAGGAGTTTCAAGAATACAGGATTTGGGATTTAAACTTAAGGAAAGCAAATGCGAGTTTTTTATGGAGAAAGTAAAATATCTGGGGCAGATCATTGATAAGAATGGTAGAATGCCAGACCCAGAGCGATCAGCGGCTATAAACGACATGCCGCCTCCGAATGACATTACCGCATTACAAAGATTTTTGGGATTAGCTAATTATTACCAAATATACACCCTTAAAATGTATGATCTGCGGGCACCATTAAATGAATTACTGAAGAAAGGAAAACCCTGGAAATGGACTAATGAATGCCAGAAAGCATTTGAAAAGATAAAGGAAGTGTTAACCTCGGAATTAATTTTAACTCATTACTACCCGAATTTAGAGATCATAGTAGCTGCGACGTAAGTGCGTATGGAGTAGGAGCATGCATCTTACACAAAATGACAGATGGTGAAGTAAAACCAATTGCTCATGCTTCTAGAGTACTACTTCGGGCTGAGAAGAATTACTCTCAGATAGAGAAAGAGGCGCTAGGAATAATATTTGCACTAGCGAAATTTCACCGTTTTGTCCACGGTTGATATTTTAAGCTACAAAATGATCATAAGCCTCTAATTTCGATTTTTGGATCGAAAAAGGGTTTGCCGACGCATACAGCCAACCGACTACAGAGATAGGGACAATACTGCTAAATTTTAACTTCAGAATGGAGTACATAGCATGGAATAAATTTGGCTACGCTGATGGGCTGTCCAGGTTAATTCCTAAAATGAGCGAACCATTAGAAGACACGGTAATTGCCTCACTGAAGTCCAAAGTGGAGCTGAAATTTACTGTGTGTAATGCAGTTCGGGAACTTCCGGTACCTCTAGAAAAAATAAAAGAAGAAGCCACCAGGGACAAGTATATCTTGAAAATAAAAGAGAAAATAGCCGAGAGTGACCAGTACACAACAAAAGTTTTTTCGCTTTGCGATACAGTATTGTTATACAGAGAACGTGTGGTGATTCCATACACACTGCAAGAGCAAACACTAAAGCATTTTCATACTGGTCATCCGGGCAGCACTAATGCGAAATTTTGTATATTGGCCGAATATGGACAGGGACATTGAGAACGCAGTGGCAAAATGTAAAAGCTGTGCTTTAGCTGCAAAGGCACACCCAATAAAATTTAATCCCTGGTCAAAAACAGACCTACCATGGTCTAGGTTACATGTGGATTTCGCAGGTCCAGTGAATGGATACCATTAAATCATAGAAGTGGATAGTTTCTCGAAATAGCCTGAGATAAGAAAACCAACGATGCAAAGTACTAAAAACTTCCTGCTGGAATTGTTCGCAAGGTTTGGTGTAGTAGACACAATTGTGACGGGAAACGGAAGTCAATTTACGTCGTAACAATTTAAAGATTTCTGCAAGAAATACAACGTCGAACATGTTACCACAGGTCCATATCACCCAAGATCGAACGGGTTAGCTGAGAAATTTGTGGACACCCTGAAAAGAGCTCTAAAGAAAGCTAGGAGAAATACCTGCAGATGAAGCCCTCCCGAAGTTTATACAGGTATACAGAATTACCCCAAATAACGGAACACCAGCCCCACAATCGCCAGCCGAGGTGATGTTTGCACGTCGGGTAAGATCTGTCTTCGACAAATTAATACCAAAAAAGACAAAGTCAGGTAGAGAAAAATTTATTCAAGTAAAAAAAATACAATCCTGGTGAAAAAGTATATTTTAAGTTCTATAAACACAATAAATCATTCTGGGAGATTGGAAAAATAGAAAAGCGGATTGGCAACATGATGTATTTGGTGAAAGGCGAAAAGTTCACGTGCAGACGGCACATTAACCAGATCAGACGACGCTCTTCAGACGTGGTTGACAGCGATCCCGCGAAAGAAACGCCTATGGAGGTGATTTTCGATACGTTTGATCTAACAACGCCAGCAACGATTTTACCTGAGGTACGCCGATCCAGGAGAAAAAGAAAGACAATTGATCATTTAAAAGTTGATCCAAAACGTAGGAGATGTTGCTTAAAAAATGAAGTTTTTTTTGTTTGTTTTTTCTTCATATTTCCTCTAAAAAATAAAAAAATAAAGAAAACTGTTTTACTCCTATGGAGTAAAGTTTTAGGAGGGGGTGTTTTGGTGAAACACACCTATTCTATAGTTATTAGACTCTCCCACCTAATATAAGTAGGAATAGTAAGAGGAACGAGGGTCAGTGGATGTCGGACGACAGCCTGAACGGTTGAACCCTCTGCCTACGGGCGGGGAGGAAACCGAACGAGGCTATGCCGAAGGGCGGAGTCTCGTTCGGGGAGGTAAACCGGCCCTGAACCCGTTTATACGGGTTCAAAGGGTGTATATTTTTGGCCGGGTCAACGGGCTCGGGGATCCCACGTTGAACCGTCCTTGTGCCACATGATACCCTCGTGGGGGGTGACTAAATATTAGTCGATGTCGGACGACAGTAGTCGACAGTTAGTCGAATACTAAAGTAGTCAGCGACTACAACAAAATTACTCTGCGTAATACCTATTATATCAAGTTCCTAACGTTTGGTACGTCGAACTTATTTACGACCGATTTTAGTACAAATACAAGCCTCCACTGCGAAATAACTCCACAACAACAATAATGGGAAGATGAAGCTCTTAGTAGTCCAATTTTTGAATTGACTGACGTAGTCTATTCTGCTATTTTAGCAGGGGTTTGTGAAGTTCTTAATCTGTTTATTATTTTATTATTTTTTTGGATTGATTATTTTTACTTGTTTATTTATGTTTATTTTTTAGTTTAAAATTTGATTAGTACTTAATTATTATTATTTCAAATCCTCTTAATAATATATATATATATATATATATATATGTGTGTGTGTGTGTGTGTGTGTGTGTGTGTGTGTGTGTGTGTGTGTGTGTTTGTATATGTGGGGGTGTCTATTGGATTGCAAGTATGACTATGGATGATTGCATATTTTGTAGAATTCTTAAGTAATCTTTTTTAATAAGAAACAGATAAATGGTTTGCTTCTAAAACCTACATATTAATGTATTTTACAATCAAACGGCTGTGCAGAAAAAAGGCCTATTTTAACAAATACGTGCAGAGAACCCACGTTTATTTCAAATTCCCAGTCCATCGACTATCTCTCAACTCTAAAAATGGATATGAGTTATTGAAATTGTATTTTCGATCAATGTAAATAAAACACACACTTGTCATGTAGGCCGATTATACATAAATTAATATTTATTCTTCATACTCCGCACCCTTCAATCACAATCCCCCAGACACTAATAAGAAATTAAATTATCTTTTTGTTGTATAAACAATCATTATCTTATGTACCTGCAGACAGTGTGGCACCTACTGTGAGTATAATCTCTAAGCATAAACGATGAACTGAACAAAAGTCAAAAAGCGCGGATATTAAGACATAAAATATACGAAGAACGAACTATAGCAGATCATGATAGGCCTGGACAATATCACTTTTGGTGGGCATTTAATTAATTCACTTAAATTAGGAAATGGTTACAGATGGACGGAAATAATGACCAATTCTATAATACAATGAGATTAACAGATTTAGTGACATAGTTTCGATAATTATAATTCTTTCAGAGAATATTGTACATTCTAACAGTGTATCATACAGAAGAGCTGATTTTGTATTATGTGCCATGTATACCTCTTAAGGTAATAAATATGCAAATTCGTAGTTAATTTGAAGCGGCTGCATAAGAGCAACTTTAAGAGGGAGTTGAAAATAGGGTTGATACTATACTGTACGAAGGACAAACGCAAGATGAATGAAATGTGCGAGTCTTGAGTAAATCGCAGAGAAGGTTTTTTTATAATAATTATAATAATGTATATTATGCGAAACGGCGATAAATGGACTGTGAAAGCTAAGCATGGAGAAAATGATATCATGTTTATATTTTCCCAAACGCAGTAAAATAAATGATATAGCCACTATAAAAATATAAGATGCTATTTGTTGCAAGAAAAGTTGGTTCATTATGTCGTGGCAGACAATATTTTCCGCCACATTTATAAATCTACAATTCGTCCGTGCATTGAATATTGATGACATATCTCGTCTGATTTTCCTGTTATATATCTCGCCATTCTCGGTAACATCCAACGAAACGTGTTTAATACTATCGCTCCTCATCCCTAGCTATTAGATTTCAGTTACTTTCCTGGTGGTGCGAGAGTAAATGACGTCTCTGTCTTTTCTATAAATATTTTTATGGCAGTTTATCTGAAGACATTTCGTCCTCAACCAAAGGAATTCAAGCATACTATTAGTTTGGCAACTAGGTTTCATCTTATTAGAGTTGAAATAGGTTGGTACGTCTATAAGTTTTATTTTAATAGTTTCTTTTCTTGCTCTTGTCGCCTGGGGAACTCTCTTCCTGTTTCTTGCTTTCCTGACATACAAAACTTTGGAAACTTCTGTCTTCTAAATACTGTTTTTTTTTCCTTTCTTCTCCAGTGATACCTGCACTCTAAGCGGCATTATCGCTTTTCTTGTTGCGCGGGGGGATGATAAAATATAATATGTTACAATTGAAAAAATAGTGATCCTCACGAGATAATATGGCTTGATAAGATCATGACTAACAATTTTATATTCCAGGTAAAAATAAATAAAAATGCCTTGCTTTTGGCATAGCAAAACTACCACAGAAATTAGATGTCAGAATCGCATATTTCATGAAGGTAACGGAAGAGATAAAGGAAACATTTGGAAATTGTATTAACGTAAAGTCATATATAAAATGAACCCAGAGAAATAAGAGAAAAATATGAACATATAACTAAACCACATAAAAATTGAAAATGCAAGATTAAACATAATGAAAAAAACTATAGAAACGTAGCAAAAGGCTAATTAGATAAGTGAGAATCTGATAGAGTCAGAGACGTTTCGAAGAATGCAAGAAAAGAAGATAAAATATATCACAGAATTCATTTAGTGACAGAATTGAAGTTCGCCAGGACATTTCGCATGTAGAATGAATTAGAAACGGGATGAACGGGAAGATATCTAGAAAATGGAGAGATGATGTGATTTTGATAAACAAAAAGACAAAACAAAACTAGAATTAAGTACCCATTAAAATATTTAAATATTTTCATGTGTGGAAAGTATGATGATGAATGATTATAATTCAATAGCGTTTTCCATTTGAAAGAAGAAATCATTTTATTAACTTGCTATGTTACATAAAATTAATTATCTTTCTACAACCTTCGTTTCTTATTGAAAACATGTGTTAAATTACTTACCTTACGCCCCCTCCTGTTTTTGTATATCTGCTGAAATCATTCTCTATCTGCATGCAGGCCATTTTCTGCCAGTATAGGATCTTGATAATTTTAATATCTTTCCCAAATATATCAAGGTTGCTGAGCAGTACCAACAGATATTTTTGGCTTACATTTCCGAACGCCTTTGCGCAGTATAGAAAGCATAGGTACACGTCCTTCTTTCTCACATTCTGACCATGAATATACATTCCTTGTTCTTGTCCTATCTCTTGCCTGATTCTGCTGCGCGCTCTCTTCATCAGATTATGGATGGTGAGATTTTCTTTTTTTGTGGCTTTTTTATGTGACTCATTAGGATGATTGTTCGGTGGAGTTCACATTCATTTTTCCATCGTTTCTTAGGCAGCGCTATGAAAATAGATCTGCTGAGATCTTCTGGTATATCCCCAGT
The DNA here is from genome assembly GCA_964036315.1 of Acanthosepion esculentum. Classification (NCBI taxonomy): domain Eukaryota; kingdom Metazoa; phylum Mollusca; class Cephalopoda; order Sepiida; family Sepiidae; genus Acanthosepion; species Acanthosepion esculentum. The sequence continues at coordinate 1,845,319 of OZ038477.1, forward strand.
GTTGTAAATTTCATTTATTATTTCTGTGATCTTGTCTATGCCCAAATCATCTAAGGCTGTCAGCATTCCCGTTACAATTCCGTCGGACACTTCCGTCTTTTTTTCTATTCAATTTTGCCAGTGCAACTTCTACTTTGGTTTTTAGAATTTCAGGTCCGTCGTTACTTCTGCGTATTTCTGGTTGTTCTCTTTTGCGGTGGAAGAGTTCTCCAATATATTCGTTCCAGAGCTGAAGATTTGTTTCCTTCTCTAATATGAGTGTTCCATCCTTTGATTTTATACAGCATGTTGAAGCGCACGTCTTCTGTCCAGATAGTTCGCTTATTTATTTATGCATTGTTAGTGGTAGACAATCTTTCTATTTCTGCACAGTAGTGGTTTAGCCACTCTTATTTAGCCTGCTTTAATTTGCTCTTTATTTCATTGTGTACTTTTCTGTATTCCGTTCCGTATATTGGCAGAGTTTTCTGTCTCCTTTCCATCATGTCAAGCATCTCATCAGTCATTCATTCGTTTTCTTCTTCGTCCATTCTCTTATGATGATATCGTTTTCTGATGTCACTAAAGCGTCTCTTAGAGCGTCCCATTTCGAGTTTCCATTTCCATTATGTCCCTCGTATCTGTTCACATTGTCCACAGATTTTTCTTTAAGGTACGGGTCGCCCAGGAGTTTGATGCATTGCAATTTAGGTGTGCGTTAGGCTTCTTTAGTTTCCGTAGTTTCACTTTTAGTTTACATATTCTTCCGCAGTTGGCACTTGGGTAGGTTTTGCAGTGAACCTTTGCATTCCTGAATCTTTTGTTGATAGTTATGTAGTCGATTTGGCTTTTAGTTTTTCGCCTAGTCTCCGCCTGTTATGCTTTATGTTCATAATCGTCTCGGATGTTCTTGGAACCATGTGTTGACTATTACCTTGTCATTAGCCATGCGCCATTGGATCCATTTTTCGCCGCGTTCGTTGCGGGTTCCTAGTCCGAATTTTCCGGCTATATCAACTGCCCTCTCCCTGCCTACTGTTTCGTTCAGGTCTCCCATCATAATTATGACTTCTTGCGATTTTCAAAGAACCTTGTCATTGTCTAGCATGGAATAGAAAGATGCGATTTATTCTTCTTACTTTGCGGAGAATACACTTTTATAATAGCTACGTTGAAAGATTTTCCTTTCAGCTTGACTACCAGGTTTCTTTCGGATAATTAGTAGTATCCCAGAATTTATTTCATTGAAGACGACAATCTTAGGTACATAAGATAGGCAGATGACACAGTGCTGATAGTAGACACAGAAAAGAAATTACAAAACAGAAAAAAGGATGAGCTCGGAATGCGATTTACAGGTCGGGGACACTAACATCAAGCGGGTGCAGAAATTTAAATATTTGGGAAGTGTTCAGGCAGAGGACGGTAAGTGCAACACTAAGATCTGTAGACGTATTGGGATGGCCAAGGACGCATTCCAAAAAATTGGCAGAGTATTACGAGAGAGGAGGATTTCGTTGTTAACAAAGAAAAGAGTACTGAACGGCTATGTGGTATCTATCTTCCTTTACGACAGTGAATATTGGACGGTCTCTTGAAAGATGAAGAAGAGACTCGAGGTAGGGGAGGTATGGTTCTACAGAAGGTTACCACGGATATCATGGACGTGTGAGCAACGATGAGGTTTTGGAAAGGAGGCAAACAAGGAGGAAGCTTATACTTAACATCAGGAAAAAGCAGCTGAAATTTATTGAACACTTAATGAGAAAGGATGGCTTGGAGAATCTGATACTCACAAGGAGAATAGAAGGAAAGAGAGACAATAGAAAGCAACGCGTGACATACCTAGTGGGCTTAAGCAAGTGGATAAAAAATAGGCCCTAGGAGAGGTAGCAAAGGGACAAAACTTATTGAGAACTACAAGGGATAGGGGGAAGAGGAGAGCTATGATTGCCTACGTCCTGAAGGGACACGGCATATAAAAGAAGAAGCGTATAAACAGTATACAGGTTGATCTTGTGCAGGCAATAGCTTGTCAATTTTTGACGTTTTATCATTTTATACGTTTGACGTTTGACGTTTTATCATTTTATACCTCGTGTTCACGTTAAACTTTCATTTTCTATCTAATTGAACACCGATATGCAGATTTCATAACGATTCGTGGAACGAATCCCTATATTATATAATCAAATGAACTTCTGGAAATGATCAGTTTTTTTCTATTTTTAGTCATTCATTTTATTATTATGATATTTTGAAAACATTTCCCTATATCGGTAAGAAAGTCTTATGTTGTCAGCACAGTTCATATGATGTTTCTTTATCGAGCAAAAATTTAGATGTGAATAGTTTATTGATGCAGGTGCTTATATTTTGTGTAAAAAACAATAGATTATAATATCTATAGATCTATAATTACTGTAGTACTAGAAAGATTATCATTGAATTATTTTAAGAAAGTATATATCTATCAAGCTTCATATATTGAAAATACTTCGCATATTATCATCAATAACGTCGATAGGTTTATGTATCATCCTTAACTGATAGTTAAATTCTTTAGGTACAAATTGATAAGAGTTCTTCTCATTATCTACTACATAAATACTCGAAACTACAATAATAGTACAGCATGCATTTTTCTCCAGTAAATTGCACTGGCATAACTAATTATACATGAGTGGGAAGTGAAATAGTTATTTACGCTTTTGAATATAAATAATTAACTTTCAGTCAACTAAAGTCTGTTGTGAAAAGAATTTATTCCCTAACCTCATTTGATATTTGTATGAATTACCTTTGAATCTTAACGTTTTTATTCACAACATCCTGCTCTTATATCATTCATTGGTAGCTTCATTTTTTTTCAACAGTTTACTTGTGAAATTCGACACTTACGTTTTTGCTTGTGTCCAGCGTGGTTATTTTAGAGAATCAGCATTTGAATGCGCATTATTCAGCTGAAATATGTTACCATGGTACCATATTGCACGGTTTTCAAATTATAATGTATTCATATTATTTGGCTACTATTTAATGTGTGTTGAATTTTGAATTTATCTTCTTCCCCTTGACTGATACTTTAGGAAGAAAAGATTAATTAACTTTTTCTAATGCTTTTTCAGAAAAACGTTTGATTTATGCTTTTTAATAATCATAAATTATTATTTTAGGGGCGATATTAATTTTTTTTTCTCCTGCCGACTTTGGTTTTATATCAATCTGAAGAATGTTTTTTTCTTTCCCATCGAAAGATTTATAGTGTTTACAGACTTTTATTTATTAAATATTTCTTCATATTTTCTATAAATCGAGGAGACATTGGAACTTATCTGTTACAATATTTGACATGCTTCTTCCATTTCTTTACCGTTCTTTCAGCTCCCTGGTGCATTCATGATGCAAATAAAGGTAAAAACAAAATGATGCGCAAACAATTCCAAGGAATAGAGATTCGAGTTCTCATGATTTCTTCGAAAGAAAATAAGGCTGAAAAGAGAGAAACATTTGAATTCATCTTAACGTCAGCCATTTTGATACAGTGTACATTTTACAAAGGATTAACTAAAAAATCACAGAAGGAAAATGTGTGATAAAACATTTGTGAACCGATTCATTTAGTAATACAGATCAGTTTAAAATACGCAAGCAGGCCATTTCGAAATATACTACATAGGCTGTTACCTAAATACGTATTCTTTCTTATTTAAGAATAGATACAGTTTTGTTTGATCAATTCAACATTACTAAATAAAGGATGGAGTTTCGGCGTAATTCTCTTTTGGATTTGGAAGATATCAGGTTAAAGTAATTCAGCGTAGAATTACACAGAATTGACAGAATAGTTGATAGAATGTCTGCTGGAAAAAGGAAAACAGTTGTGAATATCACTGCTGTGCCAAAAACATATTTTTGAAAATCGCCATCTCTCATTTGACTTCGATTTTTTAAAGCGTGAAAGGATACTGATATTTATGTCTGTTTATTTTGTTAAATTCGTTATACTCTGGCGATAATAATACAGTGAACAGTCATTTCCTGATAAAGAAACGATTCACCATTCGAATGAAGAGATGAAGTTACTCTCGTCTAAAATGTATATTTTCTCTTAAAACCGTTAAAAATATGTTTTTCAATGCTCTATCTAGTATTAATGAAGTTTTCATTCCTAGTAATTTATTTAGAGTAGGGTGGAAGTTTACATATGGTTATGTAATTATTTTCTCGTTAATATACATATTCTATCCATTTTACTTATAGCTGCTATTGAAATTCCGAAAGTGATGTGGTCTGTGTTATCTGCTAAATTTGTGATTGAATATCACCAGTTTCTGAGATGCGATAAAAGATAGCCCTCTTTAAAATCTAAAGGATTTATTCCTTTGAAGCCATTTTGAATCCTGGGTCAAGAATCTTATGGTATATAAAACGGGTAAGCAATATTTTTATCCTTGAGTAGCAACTCGTATTTCCTATATGCGCACGACTAGAAAGTACGAAAAAAGGCTAATATTTTTTTCAAATCTTTATTTTATGAACAGCACAATGATATATCAGAATTTGACCTATTTTCATTGGGAAAACTGACGAATGTAATCTTTTCCGTTCAAGCAAAGTAGGGAGAAAACGATATATGATTCTGTTGAAACTTGACTAATGCATGGAATAATAATGCAACACAAAATATACTTAGAACAAAATGTATTGAAACAAGAAAGTGTACACAATATTTACATATAGTCTTTTGTATATTCCTGGGAAGACCGTTCCTGGAGAATGTGTTGACTAAGTCGCAGTCAGGCAGAGTCTCTAGTTAAATCTCTTGATTCGCCTCTCATGTCTTCCGGGTACCAACCATATTTATATAGTCGGTACTCCACTATGCAAATTAGGTGGATCCTACCACAACAGAATCCAAAGTAGCATTTATTTATTCTAGGATCACACAAGATAGTAACAAAAATAGAAGTGAGTAGTGCTTCGCGATTTACGCTTATACACTAAATTCCCATTATTTTTTCGTTATACTTTCCTGTCTTGGTTGAAGCACTCACCTTGCTCGTCTGAGTACGCCCCCATGTTCTTCTTGAATGTATTAAGTTGAGCGTCAAAGATATTGACTTTGAGAGACATTTTGACGTAGTTCTTCACCAGGGTTTCAACAAGCTCTTTTCAGCCTTATCATTCCCTGCGAACCTCGAAATACTGCAAACAAGCTGCACCACCCTGCTTTCACCGTCACAGTGACCTTCTCGGGTAATTCTTTGCAAACTATGATTATATTAACTTGTGATTCGACAAAGACATAAGCTTTTGCTACAGACAGCTTAGGGCAGAAGTCTTTAATGTACGTAAAGGCTACATATCCCTTATCTATAGATGTACTAAACTGTTTTATAAGGCTCAATGTTAAGTGCAGCGGAGGAAACAGTCCTTTACGTGGCATCCAACTGTACTCGTCAGATTTCAAGGCACCTAGCGAGATCTTGACACTGCTCTATTTCTCTTTGAGCTGTACTGAGTGAGCTAGGGGAAGAGATGCATACATGTTTACGTTATGAATTATCACAACAAATAAGACTGTCAATAAAGCGGTGTAACTCGTTGGTGTTAAAGGCGATTCCAATTAAACAAACCGGTCACAAAAAGCAAAGCCCATTTAGACGTGTGAAAAACTTGAAAAAACTGGTGAACCTTCCTCTGACCTGTGACTTGTACACACTTTAATCTAATAAATTCCACTACTTGAGTCTCGAAGTCAACAGCTCAGCACTGGACTTTGTCAGCTCAAGATCTCTGATCAGGTCCTCGAGGTCTTTTTGCTTGGGGTAATATGAGTAGCTACAGTTTAGTAATCTGGATTAATGACTTCATCCTCTTCGGAACTGCTATTCTCTTCTGAAGATGACTGATCTCTCTTTGGAGGCGTGGGTATGTAGAACTCCGGGCAGTGTGGAACTGGAACGACTGAAGACAGAAGGGCCGGTTATTTGGTAGTATACGTATTTTAGCCAGCTCGTTTGGAAGTGTCCGCTATGCAGAAGAATCATTTGCTTGAGTGGTCAGTTGGCCCCCGCCAAATTCGTGGAACTTCGAAGTACAGGGCTCTATTTTCCCGTTTGTACTATCATTCAAAATGCAAAATAAAACTATGTGTACAAAAATATAAATATATTTCATCCTGTGTTAATAAAAAATTAAAAAATATTACAATTACTATATTTTAACATATGCTAAAATGTGTGAGGGCTACATTTTAACAGATATTACCATAGAGTACTTGTCTTGATATAAGAGATAAAACAAAATGCGTCTGCTGGATACTTAAAAACTATTAATACCATATGTGACGATGAATGCTGAGTCAGTAAGTGTTTGTTTTACACCACTTCAGGGTAGATATCTAAGTATGGTGTGCCTAAATTTTTTAAAGAAATATCATCATATAATATTGACACCAAAACTATTGTTCGTGAATATGAAAGGATCCAATTGAAAATAACTAGACAAACCTTGTCTAAATTATTCAATTAAATATTTCTCAATAAAAACATGCTGCCAAAATATACGCAATATATAATATACAAGGTAACCAAAAAAGTTATGTCCGTTTTTTGATTAGTCATTGAATGGAGTTGAAATATATAGGAAATGCGTGTAGCAATTCTTTTCAAATTCAGACAGCCGGAAGTAGGAACATCAGACGTTATAAAAACACGCGCACTGTGCCGGACCATCAGTTATAAGCCGGACAGCTGTGAGAAGGATGGAAGTGTCTAGAGATCTCGTTCGGGGCTGTTTGCTATACGACTTCAAAGTGGGCTTATCAGCAGCTGCATCAAGTCGCCGCATATGTCAAGCGTTTGGGGATAGTGCTGTGGATGAACGTACTGCAAGGCGTTGGTTTCGAAAATTCAAGTCGGGTGATTTGTCTCCTTGAATGACGGAATCCTGACGTGTGGTGAACTTGCAAGACAGTTCAACGTTTCCGATGAAACAGTTACACTTCACCTGCACCGCCTAGGTAATACGTACCAACTGAGCAAGTGGGTTCCGCAAGGGAGAACGAGTGGCAACCTGCGTATCGCTGCTTTCTGGCCACCGTACCACATCCTTATTCAATCGAGTGCTTACCAGTGATGAAAAGTGGGTTCTGTACGAAATTCCCAAGCGTTCCAGACATTGGTTGTCTCCTCAAGGTGTTGTTTCTCACACCGCAAGACGGCCTATGCATCCACGCAAGATTATGCTTTGTGTCTGGTGGACAGGTCGTCAAGTGGTTGATTATGAACTGTTACCAACGGTCCAAACGGTCACCGGAGACATATACTCGCAGCAATTGAAACGTGTGCAACAGACATTGATCCAGCACTGGTGAATCGCAAAAGTGTGCTTTTCCTCCATGACAACGCCAGGCCGCATGTCGCGCGAGTGGTCAGGGAAACCATAGAGCAACTTGGGTGGGAGACTTTGTGCCATCCACCTTTTACACCTGACCTTGCGCCATCCGATTACCACCTCTTCCACTCCCTTGTTAATCATGTTCGTGGGAAATCTTTCACCAATGAAGCAGACTTGCGCAAAACTCTCACGGACTTCTTTGCGTCAACCCCCACCCCGAGTTCTACCGCAAGGGCATTGAACAGCTGGAGACACGTTGGCAGAAGGTGCTGGATGCCGATGGCGATTACTTCGAAGACTAAATATAAGTTACACATCCTGTGAAGCGTTTTCTTTTTTTCCTTTAAAAACGGACAGAACTTTTTTGGTTACCTTGTATATTGTATGTTTGTGTTTGTATGTATGTTTGTATTTTCAAATCTCTTACAATCAGATTAACAAACGTTTTATTTCAGAATCACCAACTTGAATAAACATATGAAAATAGGGGCATGATCAAAGAAATAAACATAAAATATATAAATGTGTAGTACCTGGTTAACTATAAATAAGCATAACACCTGGTAGCTTTTACAAATCTGCAAGAATAAGATTCTAACATGTTATCGTTATAAGGTATTGAGAATATATTCTATAACTGCACTCTGCTAATCTGGTTATATCGCAACACAAGTAAAATAAAGAATATGGAATATACTAGATATGACCTAAGTATGAAATGCCGTGAAAATATTTCTGGAAAAGGAAATTAGAAGAAATAAGAGTAAACGTAAAAGGAGACTTAAAAAAAACACTGCCATTTGCTGCTGGCATTATACTAATAACACAATAACCGAATGATTAACAATAAATTGCAAATAAACACAAAAGAGAACTTCTGAGATAGATTTTCGCATAAACAGAAATAAAAAAAATGTTATTCTCAGTTCTCTCTTTTCACCAAATCTCTTGAAGATAAAGGGTGAAACCTGGAGGAATTTCTGGAAGAAATATACTTTGGTTATTACAGAAACATTGGTAATAAGAAATAAAATTAGGTCAATGGTCACTGTGACAGTATTAGCCCCAACTGTATTTTCCTTAGCAACGTTAGAATAGTCAGGGTTTAGCTCTATGGCAGCGGAGGTTGGACATTCCCTAAAATGACACCTTCAGTTTTTTCTTTTTTACACATTGATCAAAAGTGTAATCAGTGAAGTCACCCTAGTGTCAAAAAATAGAATCGGTGAGTAATACATTGCAACAACAGCGACGTGCGAAAGTGACAAGCAACGTTTCTAGAGTTTTTACATCTGTCGGTCAGCAAAGTGAAAGGCGCCTCGAAAAGGCGTAATTAATGAGAGTGACAATGTGGACATAGATTTATTATGTTTTTGTGTTTACGATTCTGTTTTCACTTGCACCTATCATGTGCCTGAACATATACAGGGTGCCATGGGTAAATTGACGCCATTGTATATTTTAGAATTTAGCGCATGCGCGTTCTTTGGTTTTTGATTTTGTCGATTGCACACTAGGGTAGAGTCAGTTTGATACCGTCTATTAGAAATAGAGCACCATGACGCGTGTACTATTTTGCATTCGCAACCTATATATATATATATATATATATATATATATATATATATATATATATATATATATATATCATGGCAAGGAATTCTGCGTGTAGATATATTTAAGTCAAACTGCAATGGAAATAAAAAATAATCTTTTATTTTAAGATGTTACAGTCATTTTATGAATAGAGAAAACAATATTAATTTAAAATTTTGTCAATATTGATCGTAAATTTTGTGTGTGTAGCTTATATATATATATATATATATATATATATATATATATATATATATATATATAAATAGATAGATAGATAGATAGATAGATAGATAATGCTATTTGTAAAATTAAGGATTTAATCTCCAACATAAACACAATATCATATCTTCTATATTTTTTAATCATTTCATCTCAAGCAAGACAATAAAGCCACTAAGATGCTGAGAGAAAGATAATCTGATAAAATTCATTATTGTAGGGAGATAACAATGAAAGAAGAGTATTCAATGAAACAGAAGATGGCTACTGACATTGCATTTGTATTTTTGAAGTTCAAATTTACCTGGAACGGAAGGAGCCAGAGGTAACAGCAGATAACTAATCGTACATTTCGCCATGTCAACTTTAAACGATGTGACTTAACTTCTAATCTTGTCCTGCACTTAAATTCGTCAGGTCGAGGTACAAAAGAGCCATGTCAGAATATTTACCGTCAATATATTTATCAAAAAGCATATACTACGTTACAACGGTGGAAAAGAGTCTGAATCTGCGACGCCTGGTCAGGACAAATACCATTGTAGATTCTTCTTGATATATTTTAAAGAATTTCTAGATATATGGCAGGTTTACCAGACCAGATCAAATGTGGCTGCAATGCGCTAGCGATAAGTAGACTTATAAATGTGTGAGATTCTGACGAGAAAGATTGTCTAACAGAAATTCCTAAGAGAAGATTCTAACAACGCATTCAATATTATCGTTGCACTTCAGTGGAAAACGTTTAGACTTCTTAATAAATTACTTCCCTGGAGTAAAAAAAGAGATTTACTATGACTAAGAAGAAAGCATTTTCATTAGCAAAACTTTAGATTTAACCAACCATTTCTTGCTTAAGATAATGACTAAAGCTTAATATTTTCAGTAAGCACCGTTAAAACATTAGCAATTGAACAACATACACGGGGGGTCATATAAATTTTCTGTAAGTGATCTATGCGATGTGATATGCTTAACCAATTTGCGGTTGATTAGAGCCTCAAGAAATATGTAAAATAAAGGTAGAAGACTAATAGGTCGATAATTAGGGATTATTGCAACAATCGGGAAAGTAAGAAACAATAAAGCATTTATTGGATGTCGTAGAGATTAAATGAATCAGTTCAGGAGCAGATTTAAATAGGACTATGGCAGGGATACTACGAAGTGGGATCCACTTTAGAGATGATAGGAGACACCGTTGACGGACTTATGCAAATAACACAGTAGAAACTCAGTTCAAAGAGGAAATTCAGTTAAAGAAAGTCAAGTCACCAGTAGAATAAGGGGAGAATTTACGAGCAAAGATTTCTGCATGAATATTCAGAATTCACTGAAGCTGTTATATTTAATATTGTCAAATATGTCATAGATATTTTATAATGATATTAACATTTGAGATTAAATATAATTAGAAGTCATCATACATTCTTTGACATTAATTACACATATGATGATGGCCGGTTCAATTCTATTATTATTAAACATAAGAAGCATGAAAAGATATTTTTAAACAATTTTATAATCAATTTGAATATATATTCCTTCATTTTGATGTATCAAATTTTGACGTGAAATATGAATACAAAATCAGAGAAATAAATTTAAATATGTTTGCATACAAAACAAAAGAAATCCTATTGAATGACACGTGGTCATATAATTATCATTCTTTATCACCTTCTGGTCAAAAAAGTTTTTGTTCATTTATTAATGATTCAGAATATATAACACGTCGTAAATAAGGATAAAATACGCAGAGGGAAATATGACGTAATAAATCCGAAAGCATCCTTAATCTCAGAATTTATGAAATATGGAGATCGTTTAAATTTTATCAGGTACTCGATTAAAGTGAAGCCTTATTGAAACAAGTTACTCGCCTGGGGAAATGCAAATGTCGTTTTATGGTAGACAAAATGGAAGATTTCGATACAACTGTCAAAAATAATACTTCAAATTTTCTACGTCTGCTTTTATGCTTTATACCTCTTCAGCAACTAGATGATCATCCCTCTCCACAACGTCCTATATTTTCGCTCTCAATAAAGTTTGATCATTTACCGTCTCTCCTTGTCTGTTCTGCCATAAATTCGCCAAAAATACTTAGGTAGGTTAATTGCTCTTTCCTCTTGTCTTCATTAGTTCTCTAAGACATACTATTTCGATTACTACCTTCCTCATGATATTTCACGGAATGGTGTTCTCGTTGTATAAGCTTACCTTTACATCTTCTTATATATGTACTAGTCCCTCACGTTCTGACTGGGATATTTAGACTATTAGTGGCTAGAATCACATCGCCATCCCTTTGAATCTCTTTTTAAGATCTGAGGAGATTGTCTAACATTCTCTGGTACATTGGAGATTAAATATTACAAAGCAGTTCTACTATTTTTTTATTTTTCTCTAACGACATTTCGTATATTTTAATATTTTGCGAAGCTCCAAGAAACAATTGCAGATTTGATAGAGAGGACTCTATTGTTTCCATATCCAAAACCTTCGATTAGACAAAGCTAGAAAGGTATTTTACATTATTTAAACGATGATCCTTGACTTCAAACGAATTATGTAAAATACTTTTCAATCTTTATCTAACCGATGGTTGTTTAAAGTTTGCAATTTAAAGTTTGTACTCGGAAAAAGAGGAGAGGTATTTTTCATGATTTTGGGTAAGACAAGAGTTATGCCACTCATCGGGTCATTCAGACACTAAAGAGGTGGCAAGAGACGAAAAGTCTGAAAGATTTTAAACACAAAGCAATATATCCGGCCTTTTTAGGGAAAATACACAAACCACTCCCGACTATGTTTCTTCATCGATTTTTGTTAAATGAAAAAATGTTTTTCTCCAAAACCTAGACTGCTTTTAATACACACGATTGTAACTTTAAAATAGTTATCAACAAGGCTGAATTGAAATGTGGGGAAATTCTGCCCAATAGGATACTTCGTCGTGTGACATTTCTCTCCACAAATAAACACATCTTACAGTAGATCTATCTTTGTCACTATCTAGTCTCTTTAAATATCTTCGACATCACTTACCTTTCAAATTCTGGCTAACCTCAATATGTTATTTTCACTACTTGTACTCTTTTTATCTCTTACGGCTCTCCTCAGTTTTATATTATTATTTTGGATGGATCTCTGTCATGTATGTTTTCTCCCATTTAGCTTGTAGGTTCATGTACTGCTTCCCTATTTCTGCCTCTGAATTTTGGCGCCTGTTCTTCTCTGTCAGTAGCAAACCCAAGAAATATTCGGTTGAATTTACCGTATTGTATTCGGATTTCTTTCTCCAACTCAACTTTCAAAGCCTTTGCCCCGGTTCAATTATAATGTGAAAATAAAATCAAGCAAACCTTAATAGAAAAGAAAGCATCAAGTGACGTTCCCAGAAAAAGAATGAATAAAACAATAATAAAACATTAAGAAATTATAAATGTATAATAAATAACAAATGCTTCTTCAATAAAGGTTACTTTTGAACGATTATATAGTAAAATTCCGAAAACCAAAAATGTATGTGCATTTTCATAATGTTAACAATAAAATTCCTTCATCAATTGAGTAGGGACATGAAATCAGCAAGATCTATATTGTACATCTAGACGCGATTCTAGAATTTATCGCTAGCCTAGAACTATATTTAGTATTGTTTAACACACTCTTTCTGGGAATTTTCACATGTGACAAAACTCGTATTTTTCTGATGCAAAGGGTGAGTCATATTTTGTAAGATTTATATGATTAAACCGTAGAATTTTATAAAATCTGAAATGAGCGATATTTTCAGATATTTCACAGATATTTGCTTAAAAAATATTTTCGTTACTTTTAAAAATTATTCCAGTTCAAATATATCGTATTGTGTCTGTGAAATATGTGTGCCATATTTTTTAAAATTCAGGTCAGTGGACTTTCTATTCCCCAGTGAAAGAAACCGTACTCGATAGAATTCTATTTATTACTGCATATATTTTATCGTTTACCCTTCGCCGTAGAAATCTTTTCTAATGATCCAATACACGCTACATGTGATTTCCAAAGAAGGGCCGAAATCACATATTCAACATATGTTCTTTTTTGGTAGGGTGGGTGTTATTAAACCAGACTACAACACTGATTGTTGTTGAAGTCCAGAATCATCCCAACAGTGATACATCTAAGAAAGGTAGAAAGAAAACAGCTAAAAACAAACAAAAAAGGTGTCTGATATACAGACCTACTGTTCCGACTTTAACCCTGATATACCCACTTCAAAATATTATCTTCAAATATTTCCTTAACATATCGAAACAATCTTGATATTTTCATTGAAATATCTTTAGCATCGTCAGCCTGTTGAAATTTAATCAGCCACACTCACATTTATTAAATCATGTGTTCTTTTGTGAAATTTCCATCATTGTTTTTATATAGAACAATGACAGTCACGAAGATTTTCTCGATTGCCTTATATTCAAGCTGCTCGACTAGCATGCTGTCTCTCATAATATATGAAGTAATATTTAGCCTTGCAGCAAATATCCTATCACACCAACTAAACAACGAGGAAAACTATTCCACTTAATAGTAGATGCTTTGCCTTTCTTTTTTCTTTCTTTGAGTAGATTTATTTACTTTCTGTTTTGTCATTGCTTTTTTCTTTCTGTTTATTGACGCCTTCATTCATTTATTATTCTTTCTGTCACAAAATAACAATTCTTGGAAAAACTGTCTGATTCGAACTTTCTTCTTATAGCTTAAACTCTTGAAAGTAAAGTCATTTGCAATCAAAAATTAAAAAAAATTAAAACATCCTTTTAAATAGTTGAAAAAGTTCTCCACACACAGGAAATAGAAAAAAAGCAAACGATTATAATACAGTTTTTAAATAAAACAAATGTTGTATTAATATTTTCTAAATATATGTTTTTATTTAGATGGACAATATGTTGAGTCGGTTTCATCTTATGACCTGTATACTTATGTTATCGATAATAACATTTTAGGATGCCGCTACTTATTTTCATCATAAATAATCTGAATTCCGCATAGAATTTGATTTACGAATAAATCCGTTTGGCGTAGCACGTGGGAACATATTTGATTAATTCATTATCTCATATAATTATTATAGATTAGTTATATTAACTTCATAAAATAGACTTTCTGTAACATGTCTTTCAGTTACTGATTTTATTTTTCTATTCTTCCAATTTTATCATTACTTCAAGCAGGTTTTTCTTGTTTCTTAGATTGCTCTACTTTGTTTGAATATCGTAGATATTTCCTAGGCATTATATTTTCTATTGCATTAATACATGCAGGGACTGAGAGTTAATGTAATAATTTGGTGTCTTTGAAATCTTGTCATTTAGTAGTGGTGGGGTGCTTTTATTTAACTTGTCACACTTATCGAATTTGCAACGTTGCACAATTGAAACTTCTGCTAGAAGCTTTCCGTAAAGGATACAAATTTGAGGTCAGCCAAGTGATCTATCCAATATTACTATTTATAATTCTCAAATATAACTGATAAAAACGCAGGTGTCTTGTACACCATCCAAATGATGCATTTTTATTAGCAACATATAAGCAATCAATGTTAATAATATACTGAAAATGACACTCTGTATATACATAGTGCCCCGGTAATTCCTCACATATATAACTCGCAGAATTACCTTTCACATAATGGTAAAACATTAGTGACAATGGTGTCTTCATCTACCTAATCTCTTACTATTATGTTAGAGATATTTATGGGTGTATATGAGATATGTGAATGTCGTAAATATCTTGTTTGTTAGATCTACCAATTTAGTAGTCTGTAATGTATACCAATACGAAGAAAATGAAAGAAATTTCCTTAAACCCATTGTACATTTCTCAGTATCTGAACTAATGTTTAATTATTATTATTATTATTATTATTATTATTATTATTATTATTATTATTATTATTGTTGTTGTTTTACTTGTTTTTTATTCCCTTTATTTTCTGGTGTATAGTCATTTCTTTGCGGGTCTCGACCATACACCTAAGGTCAGAAATGACATCATGACATTTTCCACTGCGCAGTTCTGAAAATAAATCTCACATACTTTATATAGATATAGCCCTTCATAAGGTGTGGCTTGTATTTGTGAGAACATATTTTGTATTTCTTTAAGGCATTTATTATTATTATTATTATTATTATTATTATTATTATTATTATTATTATTATTATTATTATTACCTTGGATTTCTGTTGCATACACATTTCGTTCCGTGTCCAAACCGGAGATATGATATCAGAAATGGTTTCATAACAGCTTTCATGGAACAGTGTTTGTAAAAAGAACAAGTAACAAAAAACAAATTAAAATCCCACGCATTTTCCATGGATAATGGTCTTCTTATTGTGTACGCTGTACTTGCAAGTACAAGTTTTTGTATTTCTTTCAGGCATGGGCTACCAGGAATCCCTTCACTGAGTCTATTGGAAACTTCTTACTCAATCCGATGGGGTTCTAACTACAACAGGAATTATTGATATTCCCATGTGCCACATGTTAATATTTCCATTTCAAGATCCTTGTATTTTGATAGCTTTTTGAAGATCTTCAAAGATATATTACAAGATGCAGGTACGGCCATGTGAAAAAGAAAGCACATTAGGTTCTTGTGGTCTTTGATCTCGATGCCTGGGATTTCATTGTTCTTTCCGAGTGTATTGTAAAGTTCCATACAAGTGTTAAACGTCCTATCTCTGTCACGGGTCTGGGTGATTTTCATCCCAGTTTCTTGCACTTTCATTCCTGTAAAATTTACATATTTTCAAATGAAGATATTGGCCCAATCTACAACGCCAGGTTTTACATTCAGTGGGTGCTAACACTGTGAAACCTAATATAAGTTATTTATTTATTTTTTGTATATTTATCACGGAATCTGTATTTGGATTTAACACATTTTTTCAATATGTATGCTTGGTAATTTCTACTTAGCAATCATTGGTTCGGAGCGGCAATAAAAAAAAAACTTCGGTTTCAGCATTTAACCCTGCATTACGTAAACACTAATGCGTATGGGGTGTGTCTACATCACCTACTTTGCCATGAAGAGCATATCTTGCAATCGTTTCTGCATTTGGTACATTGCAGATTCTTTTGATTTCTTTTTAAAAAGATCTTTCTTCTGCAGTAGGTGTATTACAGTTTATTTGCACTTCTTCATCAGCTTGAAATCCCCTTTTGAACTTGTTGTCTCCCTTTATTACTGAATAATGTTTTTTTCATGTTCTTTGACACATCCGGTCTTTTGTAGGTTCCAGGTATCTTTGAAGACCGAGTGTATTGGTTTTGTAAGACAATTCTAGATTTGTTTTGTTTTTGTTTTTGAATCGGTATCGCCGCAAGCAAGGCAGTAGACCCACTAGCACCAAAGGAGTTCCAGAGCGTGGAGGAATTAGGATCAGAAACATTAGTAATGAGGAGAAAGAGAAAAGAGCAATCAAGGGGAAAGTAGATAGGGATTAAAATTGCATTTATATTTTTGAAGATCTCGCCGCTTATACACTCTAGGTACCATAGCGAAGAGCTTATCCGAATAATTACCATGAAAGTATTTATTAAAAAAAGACACAGAGAGGACTCTTTAAGTCGGTGGGCAAGTGAATGAAGCCGAGCCGCCAGATCAGGTCTAATAATATTACTGATGCTTCATTGGATCTTATCGAGGAGCTCAAGGTAAATAGCAGGGTCACAGGGCAATATATGGCAGCAATATTTTAAGCATGGACGAATTGTTTATAGATATGCTAGATAGATTCCGGACAGAAACATGGTCTCGATCGACACAGTGAACTGACCTTCTGAACAGCTTATTTAGCAGTGGATCCAATGTAATCTCCACCAACCCCTCTAGCTAAGAACGTTACCTTGAGTAGGCGGAATGTGTCACTTTATTGAAATATAGAATCAGCCATCCTGATGGAAGTCAGAGAAGAATCTGATAATTAAACGCATTTGGTTAGGA
Organism: Acanthosepion esculentum; assembly: GCA_964036315.1. NCBI lineage: Eukaryota > Metazoa > Mollusca > Cephalopoda > Sepiida > Sepiidae > Acanthosepion > Acanthosepion esculentum. The sequence continues at coordinate 1,862,534 of OZ038477.1, forward strand.
CCATGCGAACAATTTATAAGGGACGGACATATATGTAAATGTTTTATTTCAATAAATTTTTGGATGATCTATTTCGCAGTTTTTGGTTGGAGATATATAATGCCTTCAGTGGTCTATTTTGGAATTTCATTGCAGTTATTAATTAGCATTGATAAAATTCGTACAAGAGTTTTATAGAGTGATGACAGATGAACGAGCCAAGAATTGGGTACCTTGTAAGTTTTTAGGGATTTTGATAGAGTTTACCAAACATTATTCTTGGATATATGTCTCCATTCTTCCACATGTTTATTCTTTATTTTTTGTTGTCCGCTAGGAGGAATGTCGACCAATCTAATGGGCTCGTCCTGCAATATGAGAAACAACTCTTCCTCGCTATCAATCCAATATTTCTAGGCGGAATTTTATTTCTGCAGTTATTATTATTATTATTATTATTATTATTATGGATTTTTTTGTTGTCGTGAATGCTGTACTTCTGAAATTAATGGTCTATCTTAATATGTGATATCTGTATTCTTAATCATTCCTAATGTTTAGACACCACCATTTACTTTCTGTTTATAAATCCTTATCTGTAGAAAGTCTATGATGTTATTTTTCGGAAATATTTTTACCACATTTTATGATAATATCAGTAAGACAGTGTTTATGTCTACTGAATTCTTTTTATGATACTATTCGGTCTATTAACAGTTATGGTCTGATCTTTTAACAGATATGGTTACAGTATTGCATTTGAATTCCAACTGAATCAGTCTTTTACATCCTAGGTAGGTACAGATTATCTACATCACGATGATGAACTGTATATGTGTATTGAAGTTTTCTAATATTTCTCTTCCCGGCAAGTTATCAAAATTGTAATTTATCACATTAGATGTGTATCTCACAAAAGGAATTGCGAAGGTCCTACTAGCTAAAACTTTTTTGTGCCTTTATCTCATATTTGTTTGACGTTCGAACATCACTAAAGCATTAATTTCTGATGTGTTTTTTTCATTGCTTCATTTTTGATCCGTTATCCCTTATTGATTCAGTTGATGAATCATGGCTTGCATTCAAATCACACTGAAAGCACCAGTTCTCATTTGATCCGTGATGTTAAGCATTTTCAATCATGATTACTACTTATATAGGGGACAAGTAACCTCCTATATATTCAGCTTTAAATAACACACAAGGATTTGATAAGCTGTAAAATATAATAATTCATTTACACCAATTTCATTACCATGTTATACAACCGCCTCTTGTAGCAATGCCCACTTTTTCTACGTGAATTATCTTCGAATATGAGTTCCAAAATCGTTTTGCCTTTAATGTTCTTACATTTATTTTAGTGAAAGGAAAAGTTCTTCCGAATTTGTTGCATGTGTTTATATGCGAGTGTTTAGAATTGCTTCATTGTTAGATTCGATAAGATGCAAAACATTTTTATATTTTCAGTTTCGAATTGTAATGTTCTCATTTCTTTGTCTCTGTGAATGTCTATTATGTTTCTTTAGCTGCATATTTTTTTTATATTTTAGAGGCTGTTTTCTTTTCTCTTATGTTTGCCATTCCTTTATTTTTGTTTTCGAAATTATGTCTGAATTTAATTTTCTTCATTTGATTTCTTTGTTTTTGATTGAATATTCGTCAAAGTCCAATTCTTCCATTCATAGTTTCTCTTTTCTTTTCTCTTTGAATTTTCTGTTTTATTTCTCCAGCTCAAGCTGTGATATTAATTGTCACTTTCAAATCAGCAAAAATTGCAAAATCAATAGCTCAATCAATTTTCGACGACATTTATTCTTTTCACTATTTCATGTTCTCTTTTTCCTCAGTCGAGAGACATTTTATTTAAATCAGTTTTCTTTCATTTAGATTTAGGTTCTGTTTTACTTTTACTGGTCATTAATATTTGGATAAGCACCTGTCAGAAATGCGTCTAATAATCCCTGGCTTACAATTAACGTCCTTCAGTTGGACACAATTAAAGACACTAATCTGCTATAAGTACGTCTTTTTATTGATAATATTATGATGGCTTCTATGAGGAATCGTAGTAGAAGTTCAGAAGAAAACCCAGTGTTATATCCTGTAAATATGATTACAATTATACTAACCTAAATAAATCTTTAGGTCATTAATACTCATTAAACTTATCGCCAAAATAGGATTATTAATGGTTAAGATGACTGTGTTCACACATAGCGTAAACAGTGGGATGTGCTTTAAAAGCACACATTCTGTTTGCAGGTAAGCGAACACCATTTTCTGTTTAATTTCATATCTACACATGAATGACCTATTCCCATAAAATACTTCTTGAGTTTAACATAAGAATTACTTTCGTCCGTAAACCCTTCACTCTGAAAAGATATCTCTTCTTCACCTTTCATCCTTTACTCTATCCATTTTGTCTTTAATTATGGATAGCTATTTGAATGAAAGATATCTGAACTCTTACGTACATACAAATCTTCAATTTAAACATAGGCATCTTGCCTCGGCCAAATTCAGCTATCTATATGTCAAATGGCAATTTCTTCATGACGTATATACAAAGAAACAGACTATTAGCTTGTGAGGAATCTTTGGAACGAGAAACGTTTTAAAAAATCTACTTTCTTTATCTTAACTACATCGACCAATATATATGAATATGGCATCGTTATCTTCGTTGACGTTTTATGATTCATAAATGAAAGAGAATATCCCCGAACACAATTAAGATTTAAATGTGAATTTGTCTTACAAAACAAGTGTTCGATAATAATAATAATAATAATAATAATAATTATGAATTTTATTATTATTATTATTATTATTATTATTATTATTATTATTATTATTATTATCATCATTATTATTATCATTATTTTCATTATTATTTGTATATGTGTTGATTTCTGCTTGTATCCTGTAGAACCAGGCCCAAACTATAGGACAATTTTAATTTAACTGATAGCAATTTTCTTAGTATATATGATGTTCCTCGTAGGGCGATCTTTTGGACAAGTGGTTTGTTGGTTTTAACTGGAACACTATTATTAAAATTGTCCATTCCTTTTATCAAAGGCTCAGTGCTCCGATTACTATTGGTAAATTCTCACTATTTGGAAAATCTCTCGATACTTTTCATGGAGGTGTTTCTCTCAGATGGTACTTCTATGTTAATAATCATACATCATCTAAATTTCGTGTCTTTGATGATAATATCAGGTCTTTTATTTTCCCTGCCTGTTTGAATTGGCATGTTCCAGAAGGTAGTTACATTGTTATTTTAGGTAACTGTGTCTAGTTGGGGCTCATATCATCTCTCAGTGGTTTCGATTTTATGCTTCTTGCATAACTTCCATTGCACATATGTTGCTAAATTGCTATGTCTATCGCTATATTCACTTTTGGCTAGTTACGCACATACTGAGATAATATGGTCGACAGTTTTATCATATTTTCCGCAGATCCTGATTTCGGCTTCGTTCCATTCCTGATTATATGACAGTAATAGGACCTTCTTACGAAATCTTTGTTCCTGTGCTGCAATAATTAGGCCTTCTGCTTCAACTTTCAACCCGCTGCTTCATAGCTACTTAGGTGCTTTCCGTTGCTCCATATCGGCTTCCTACGTTCCTTTTATGTATATTCCATGCAACGCCTTGTTCTCCCAGTGTTATTATAATTTCATTTGGCCAAGGTGTTTTGCTTTCTGTTTTACTCGTTTCGCGTAGATCGTATTCGCTTCGTTTTTGTTGGTAGGGTTTCAAGTATATTAGGCTGTTTCTTGAAGAGTGTAGCTATTTTGTTGATGGAGTGGATTTGCTCTTTTAACTTTTTTTGGGAGAGATCATTGAATTTTGTGAGATATGCTTCCAATCCTATTGTTGTAGTTTTCATACTTATTTCAAATTGGACCAGACCTCGGCCGCCCAAAGCTCTAAAGTACGTACAGCCTATCAATATCTTATCTCGGGTGGTTCATCCTCATTTCGGGAAAGCATTTTTCTGGTCTTGACATCCAATCATTTAATGTCATTCAACTTCCAGTTAATATTGTAGAAGCTTTATGTTACTACGCATCGAGCTAACGTGTTGATAGCCTTCATTTTATTGGACCCATTATTTTCGCTTTCTAGTATCAAACGCACTCTCCTACATAATTTGTCTTAGAAAAAACTAGTCAACAACAATATTAATAATGATAATAATAATAATAATATTAATAATAATAATAATAATAATAATAATAATTATTATTATTATTATTATTATTATTATTATTATTATTATTATTATTATTATTATTATTATTATTATTATCATTATTATAGTATATTTAGCCTTGTCATTTACAAGCACTGTGAATTTTTAAATTCTAGGAATCTCCGCACAAACTGAGATACAAATGATTGTGTAGATGATCGTCCCTCTCATACGGAGGAAAGATTTCGCAAATTAATATACTCAAAGACTTTCTCGGAAACTCAGTAAAAGATATGGTAAAAGATTGTAACAGATTGAAACCAGGAAAACTCTTATTATCCTTAATTTCTTTTGATTTTTATTGTATGCACATTTTCTTCTAAGGTCAGAAATGGCTTCATGACATTATCCACTGGTAATGTCTGCAAAAGAACCTAAGATCACAGACATTTTACATTCGTAAGTGTGAACTTTACTTGTGAGAAACATTTTTCGTATTTCTTTAAGGCATGGGCTACTAGGAATTCTTTCAATGAGACTAGCAGACTATTTTCCAATTAAAAGGAGGACTCCAACTACAACTGGAATTGTTGATGCTCTCCTGTGCCTCTATTTTCTTGATATCTACTTTTAGATCTTTGCGTTTTGATATTTTTTTAAGATCTTCAAAGATACATTAGAGTCTAATGGAACTGCCATGCCAAGAGGAAAGCACATTGTGTTTTTGTTGTCTTTGATCACTATGTCTGGGAAATTAGATTTGATTGTTATGTCAATGCACATTGTTATGTCCCATAAAATTGTTACTTGCAGTTTCCTTCCTTTAAAGGTTGCATGGTTTCCAGTGTAGATATTAGCCAATTCTGACATGATCTTTTATATTCGGTAAGTGCTAATACCGTGAAACCTGATACAAGATGGTCAAGTATTTCTGGATATTTATCACGGAATATGCATTTCAGTATGGGTGCTTCGTAATTTCTAGTTAACATGCATTACTTGGTAATTTCTAGTTAGCAACAATAAAACTTTCGGTTTCAGCTTTTAATGCTGCACTACGTAATCACCGATGGGGTTTGTCTATATCATTTGGATCGGGTAGAGTATTAAATATGACCAGTCTTATCTTGCCTTTGCTTTTGCTTTTGGTACATTGCATTTTCATTTGCTATCTGCTTTTGCCACAGTATGTATTATAATATGCTTGCAGTTCATCACGCACTTGAAGAACTTTATTTTAACACCGGGGATTCTGTAAGCAAGAAACTCGAAGAGTAACTAAGACAAAGAATGGAAAGAATAATCACTCTTCTAAGTTCAAAACAATTTTAAATTGTTGGTTCCTTTATTAGTGAATAAAATATATTTCATTCATATTCTTCAATACATATCATCATCCAGTCTTCAATAGTCTCCAGGTATTTTTGAAGATCGATTGTTGTGGTTTTGTAAGACAGTTCTAGTTAAACTAATCCTCTACCTCCTTCGGATCTGGGCTCATACAAACGATCAACATCAACATTAGCATGATGCATGCCGTAGGAATGAGACGGTTTCCGGATTTGACATACATTCGCTTAATATTACTATAGTGCTGTTATGTTATTGAAACTATATTACTGCCCAGAGAAAGCTAGTGTTTATGAATGATGTCTATAGTTGTAACTTTTTAGGGGAATTAAGGAGAGATGGAACAAAAAAATAGGATCCTTGAAAGCGATGGCAACTGACAATGATTTTGGTGTAGGTATGATGTGGCATTTACCATGCTATGTTTAAGCATCTAATTGAATCTATTTGGCATCACTTCTGTTCCAAGGGCAGAATGTTGCTTTCATCGAGAAAAGAGTAAATACAGTTTATCAGTACAGATGTGATTAATTAATATGTTGTTGACTTATAATCTTTTGGATTATGTGTTTCACCTGTTTTAGTAGGAAATAATTCATTCAGTGATCCATTCTGAATTTCCTTGGCTTATTAAGTAGCATTGATAAAGTTTTCACAAGGGTGTTATTGATTGATGACAGATGACTGGATCCAAAGTTGGGTAGCTTTCCATTTTCTGGGGATTTCCAGTTTGCCTACCATTATTATTGTTTATATTTTTTGCATTCTTGTGCAGGTTTATTCTTCATACTTTGTTGTTATCATTTAATCCATTCTGCATTCGGATTCTATTTCTTTGGGATGCTCCAAATATTCTCAAAAAATTCTGCACGTTTTGGATAGATGCTGGCTTGTTGACATATATAGTTGCTTTTCCAATTTTCTTGCATTATTTTCAATTTTGCTGTTGTTTTTGTTGTTGGTATAGCATATTTTGTCTTGTCCATTGCGATCACTGGGAATTATTAAAAATAATACTGATGTATATATTTTAAAAACGTGTTTCCCGAACCCCCTCACTAATTGAGATACAAACGATTCTTCATATGAGCGCCCCATCTATACGCAGGAAAAATCTAATATAATATATACAATAAGTATCTCGGAAAATCCTTCCTCTATCTCGGGTTTCCTATAAAGGACTTAGTAAAAAATTATAACAAACAGAAAAGCAGGAAAACTATTATCATAATTGATATTTTGTTTTTGCAAGTGTTGTTATAATCACTGTTTGCTTTCTTGTTGTTATAGTCACTAAATGTTCAGCTTAGCGCTTACTCCTTTCTGACACAAATGATTAATTAACTGTGATTCTTCTAAACAGTCCATCATCCTTCATATGTTTTAAAAGTAACGACGTTGTAGTGGTCGTTCAAAATGTCCAAGTACATTCCACTCAGGTCAATTTTCTGGGTTCTTCTTTGTAATTACTATAGCTCTGCTCAAAACGGTAACCATTATGACTATGACTTTATATATGTAAAATCTATATTTCTTCAGCTTCGATTTTGTGACCCATTTCGCATTCGATTCCCAATCGGTATTTGAGGTTTTCTTACATAAGAAGATTTTTTCTCTGCATTGATCGGTATCGTAAAATGGTGTCATTGGCACTGTTCCAAGTTGATCGCATTCCTCGCCGCATTCCTCGCTTATGCCTATCCTTATATTCTTTCTGAGAGAACTTGTCAGATTAGATGATTATATACTTTAGTGTCTTGCACACATGCCACATATGAAGGTTTCATATATTTTATCTATATTCGCCTGATGTTATTATTTTCGGCAGCTTTTATGAACGACTTAATTCATATCTGAACGTTTCCTCCATATTGCTCTATCAATAAAGATTTCATTTTAATTTCATCAATTTGACTTTTTTGATTACTTGTTGTGTTGACCTTAGAAGAGTGATCCCTTTGATTATTCTTTCCATTCTTGTGTCTTACGTAATCTTTGATTTTCTTGCTTACAGAATCTAAACAATCTCTGGTAATGACTCAGTTCCTCAGTTTTTATCATTCCACCTGAATCTATTGTATATATTAATATAACAATATATTGTTATATACACTGTCCCTAGTTTCGTTGCTTTGTTAGTTAACCTTTTGAGCTTCAGAAACGTTCGCATTACTGCATAATTGAAACATCTCAAGCATTCAATTCTCCAGTTTTTGTTTGAACTTTCCGACAACTTATCTCATTCTTTCTGCGATTTTCCTTGGGAATTTAAATTTCTTAACCCCTTCAAGTTCGCGTCAACTGTTATCTTTCTTACATGTTTACATGATCTGGTCTTCTTAACTCTTCAGTTTAGTTCATACAATTAACTTATTAATTGATTAATAAATTAATTTATTCTAAATTGCGTGTCTCGTGTTCATAATCGAGTGAACAATTAATTAAAAACGGAATTAATTTCACTTACCAAAAGGAAATCTCTGCCACTCTCAAGCAAATATTCAATTCATATTTTACAATTATTATCACAATAAGTCAATTACATATTGGTGGACAGTAAGAGGGTACAAATATTTTAATGACAAAAGAGAATTGTCAATATTACAATGTAGGCTGAGTGAGATTCTACTATTCTCTTATGGAAGTAATAAATACACTTATCTCATTCAGTTTACCTTAGATTAAATAGACAATACAGATGAATTCCAGCAAATTATTATATATGCAGGAACGTAAGTATACCAAGTGCAAATTGTATACTTGGACTACATATTTGTACATTGTATGTGCAACTTGGTTGTTAATAGATGACAGTCCTCACGCAAACATACGACCAGGTAAATGCATTATTCAACGCTTCTCGTTGCACGTGTTGGGGCAATATTGCAAGATATGCCCGTGAAGGGGATGGATCATAAGTCATAATCTCCTACATACGATTAATGAAGGGCATGTTTGCCGATCTTGTCAGCTATCGAAATGTTTAAACTATATTCTTGCATAGCTTCTTTTTCATGTAGCAAGAATGGCAAGAGATTATGTTTAACAAAGTTGTAAAGCGAAATATTTTCTTCGAAATCATCAGTGATGATCGGAATTTGAATTACTTCATTGCATTTGTATATATTGTTCGCAAACCTCGTGGAAGCCATCAAACACACAATCAACCGTCATTTGGCATGCCTTGGTTAAATTTTAGGAAGTATGCATGACAGAGCTTGTTAGCAAAAGGGACAGACCAGTTTGAACGTTTCGAATTGGGGACGTCATAAACAAACTGAAACAGAAATAACATCCTGTGTAGCGTCTTAACAGGCAAAACAAAGTGAAGGAACAACGAATTATGTTTTCTAAAAATTAAACAAATATAGTAAACAATAGTTAGAAACAAAAAAGTTGTTAAACTGATATTAAATATCTAATCTAGGAAATGTCAATGAAAACTAGAAAATCATGAAGATACATATATTTATTTCTACCGACGAATGCAAAGTTAACCATTAACAGAACAGAACTGCAACAAGGAAGTCTTAAGGAAAATAAGAGATACCGAAAATGATCCTTGTAATCTGAAAGCGATAAGGGTTGAAAATTCTGGGATATATAATGAGGAATATTGGACTAGTTAATCTAACACGCACATGAGAGGATACAGTTGGTATCGGCTAGTAAGTTAACAAATTTATGTGAATTGATGCAGAACAAAGACAGAATAAGATGGTAAAATCTCCAAATGAACTTAGAGCATCAAAGGACAGGAAGTTGTGAAGGGCCATCTTTGCCAATGTTGTAAAGTATCATGACGTATAAAATAATTAGAACTGAATAATTTTCTGTAAACATAACCGATTTTTTGTATTTAACGTAAAATTTGGGAATCCCTTTATCATGAAAACGAATAACTGCCAGGAGGCTGTCTTCAGATATATTTTAAGCGATATCTCGCTGTTCACCGAGTAGAAAGGTTTGGGTGATTTTATTTTCATGGCAGCAGTAGTGTGATATTAAGATCTATAATCGGTAACTAATGCATATAATCATCTTCCCTATCATGAAAAACAAAATAAAACATAAATAAAAAAGAATTCAAAATCCATAGAAATTTAATTCATATCTTTCTGTAACTATGTACTTGAGATTTACAGACATTTTATTTCATTGTTGTTCTTTAAATAGTCTCATGTTCACTGACGTGGTTAGCAATTTGCTTACTTTAAAATAAATCGATAAATACAAAAACTAGAATTTATGATTCCAGCAACAGAATCTATATATTAAGAATTAAATAATTTATTTTTATTCGACATTTTTTATTACTTCAAACGTTATTATATTGGGCGTTTCTTATTTGATATAAACGTCCATCTTTGTAAAGGGAACTAAGATTTGATTCCGCATGCTTTAATGCTAAAAGCCCTTTTTATCTATTTAATGTAGGCACATACACTTCACTAAGAATTCCTTCTTCCAGAACCCCATTTCTGCTCAGATTTTTACGTGAAATTTAAACAAAATATTTTCTAAATAATTAATGGATTTATTTATATTCCGACAATTATTAATTAGATCTCTTGAATGCGTAGGTGAATAGATGCAATAATGTTTAATAAATAAAATGTGATGTCTACTTCAAATAAGAAATCTCCACTATATTATGTTTTAAGTAATACTTAAATATGTGCATATTTAATGTAAAACAGTTTATGGGTGTCTAGAAAGTCATCAATAAATATAATTCTCAAGTGTGACGTATGATAATCTTTCGATCAGTATTAGCTGTTATAAAAATTCTTATTGACAATAGACTGATGAAATCTTTTACAGTTTGATAAATATATTGAGCAATCTTGAGAGCTAATCATACTTTGTAATTTGAAAAGGTCAATAGTCATCAATCACGCATTGCTGTCTCTCAATGAATTCACTATTTGTGTTTTTATTTCAATAAAACGCTAAAACATTACAAAACAAATCTACATCGATCACTGCGTTAGATAAAATGTAATATACTTTTTCTTATTGATCTTTCTGAAGACCACGTTTTTTTATAACAATTGCATTAAGTTGCATAAAAGGGGATATTTTATTTTACAACATTTCATTCAATTTGGATTTATTTACTTTCTATTCTATAATCGACACTAATTAGCTTTTATCAACATGATCTGATATTTTTATTACCGACCGGAAAAATTTGTACTCGGAAGAGATGAGAACCTAATGCAGCATTAATAGCTATGAAAATTGCAACAGTCGAGCCAGGTTACTATTAAGAATTTTTTATTTCATTTAACCAGTAGCTGTCATGAAGTTAATTACTTATAATTTGGTTTAATGCTTGTTGGAATAAAAATAAAAATAGATATAGCACCTGGAATGGTGGACACTGATGTCTGTTTAAATAGTGCGTCAGTACAGTCTTATAATTTTCTAATGTTAAAAGAAATATTGCACAAATGTTAAATAATCTATATTTATTTATAATATAAGTAATACCGACTAAGAAAAAAAATTGTTACCAGAAAAAGGAAAGAAGACAGTCAACTATTAGGAAATTCTATTTGTGAGAAACGTATATTTAATAATAAAAATTGTATACGGGCTTCATTTTAAGTTTCAGAGAGGTCTTTTATTTGAATATTGATATTGTGTCGTCAGTTATATATTCACTTGATCTTCTGTATTTATACGCTGGTGCCAAGCTAAATTAAATGTAGCAAACGTATAGAAATAGGTAGAGGGTTTTAAGATCTTACAAATCTTCCAAGCAAATTTTGTATACATATTTTATCCGCATGTAAAAAACAGAATTTTAACTTGGATTTAAGACTGAGATTTGACACTAGTTGGAATTATATATATATATATATACATATATATATATATATATATATATATATATATATATATATATATATATATATATATATATATATATATATATAAAACAAGAAACATATTATTGAAATTACTCTGCTTAGCGTGATCTACCAAAAGTTTACGGCAGTAGAATACACAGTGTTCAAGTAACATTTTAATGTAATTGATTGGCTTGATCCTGTAGCCTTTCCAAAAATACCAAAGTATGTAAGGAAATAAATTTCAATCACTGAATAATGATCATGTTCAAAGTTAACTTGCTGGGCATTCCTCCAATGGCAGGCACTTGTTCAATATCTGAAGAATGTAGACATATCTTTTAACTATAAAATTCCATAAAATTAAAATAAATATTTTATGAAAAATATGTGATTATTTTAAATCCAGTTAATGATTTGGTGATGCTCATTGAGACTTTTAATTTATCTCTCTTTTCATCATACATCTCATACAATATCATCAATCAAGGCAAAAGCAATTTTCTAAAAATGCGTCAGACTGAACAGTAAAGAAGATAACGCAGAAATGCTCTGAGTGCTATAACTTCAAATCAAATAGAATTTAACGGTTTCAATCTGAAAAATCAAAAACAATTTCAGGTCGTCATATATGATTAATTTATCCTAACACCCATGAATCTGGGATTTTTCTATATTTTAAAAGGCAAATGAAGTGTTTACTGAAATATTTAATAAGAAATGTGTATAAATTTAAGGAAACTTTGAAATTTCTATACTAATTTGCACCGATTTACTCATAAATAGAAGAAATAAACATCATATGTGATGACACTTATTGCTTTGAGTAGAAGATATTTCACTGCCAAAGCAAGCCAGACAAATTTCACAAGAATAAATTCATCGGACTATAAATGCAAACAAATGAAAATTTTTAAAATATGAATTAAAATAAACAGTTGAACGGCAAAACCGTCCACATTGAATGAATAAAACCTGCAAATCTTCTTGCAGTTGAGAAACTCTGCGGTAGTCAAAGAGAATAGGAATTTTTTAAAATCTGATTTCTGAATGATTATGTTGTCCGAACAAATCAAAGGGGAACTGCAATAATTCCTTAGCAAATAAGAGTCATCAATGAGAACCATGTTTATTAATTGTTCTAAAACATTTTGCTGCAAATTAATATGTGGACAATATTCTTATAACTCTAATTTATTGATCAGAAATATATACTTGAGATTTTCAACTTGTAATAAGTGAATTTTTTGGAATGTAAATACTGATTTACTTGTAACTGTGAAATGTTTGTGCTTCTGGTAATGTGTATACGAATTTGCCACAAGTACAGACAAAATCAGAAATCAATGATGTCTATTGAATTCATTTTGGACATAAAACATCATGAAAAAAATGACGATAGACAAGTTTTCATTGAGATTGTCCGCTTTGTGTGTTTAGCGTTTTCGGTCAATTATACATAAAGTCGATAAAATGAAATATGAATTTAAATGAATTGCCAATTGAAGAGAATTGTTGTAAGAAAGGAAAGAGTTAAAATAGTATTCATTATATTCAAAGTATTTTCATTTCGAGGAAATGCAAATAAACGCATATATTCGTCGCTCGCATTCCACACATGAAATAGAATAGCACTTAAACATCACATGCTGAAAAGATTTTTCAAAATTTGTTTAATCGCTGCTTGAAGCAGAAATCTCTTCCAGGCATTTGAAAGGTGGTCCTAAAGAAGGCAGTCAAACGATCGCCCTCCCTGTATAGAACAAATCGGCTCCTCAGTTTCATCAGTAATATTTCTGATAAATTAATCAACAAGAAGCTCATCGAGCACCTGGATAGCAATAATCTCTAATAGGTTTCGATCAGCCCGATCCACTACTGACATTTAAACTACCGTTATACACAGAATTAATGAGGCCCTTAACAACACACATACAGCAATGACAATAGCATTAGATATCTCGAAGGCATGTCACAAAGGTTTTCTACACAGGCTCTCCAGCTATGGAATCACTGGAAGGATTTTCTCTATTATAAAATATTTCCTAATGGCTAAATCACTGGCGGTAGATATTAACGGCCCTGTCATCTGAGACCCTGCCGGTCAACACATCCACCCCCTAGGGTTCACTTCTTGGACCAATCCTCTTTTTTCTTTACATAAATTATCTGCATGAGTATATACCCCTATCATTTGTAGGCATCTATGCCGATGATACGACAAATTATGGATGCACCTCTAAAGGTCTTGACCATAGGAGATTGACAGCTGACTTCTCTTCCGTTGAACTAACATCCCAGTGGGGAAAAGACTGGCCGGTTACATTCAATGCCTCTAAAAACAAACTAGTTATATGCCTTCACCGCCAATCAGTACTCTACTGCCAGTCACGATGATCGGATGTCCCCTCGAGGAGGCCCCGTGATTCTAGAGGATATTGGGCCTCAAGCTTACACCTGACCTCAAATAAAATTCATATATAAAAACCATCGCTAAAGATGCAGGTAAAATTATCGGCCCCCTGCGCCACTCTAGGAGTTATCCGACTTCTTGTGCTATCCTCTACTTTTATATGAACCAGATCAGGTTGAAAATGGAGTATTGTTTTCACATTTGGAAGAGAGCTGCCTAGTACTCAGTTTCCATTACTGAGCCTTTGAGTCCTTGTGAGAGAAACATTATTTTCCACCCTCAAACCTCTCTCTCACAAGTGGGATGTGGCGAGACTCTCACTGCTCTATCGCTACTACCATGGAAAGTTCTCAAACTAACTGCATCTCCTGGTTCCAGGTCAGACCTTCACGGCTTGCATCCGCCATGCCACTTACATAGTAGCAAACCGACCACATTCCTTCCGTATTCCATCGGCGAAAAGTAAGATACATTCAAACAGGTTATTCCCGCGAACTACTGCATTATTGAACAAACTCACTGGAGTTTCCCTGATCATTACAATTTCAAATTTAAATATTTATAGCGAACACATTAGGATAAAAAGATACAAGTCAAAATAGAAATTTAATTGGAACACAAATGCTGATTTTTCTTGACAAACATTTACTCATCACTTAACAAGCATTTCTTTGTATTGAAATATTTGAGAAAACTAATCACGATTAATCAAATGAACAAGTATAAAAAGTTGTCTTAAAATCAGTTTAGAACGATATGTTCAATTATCTAGGTGGGAAAAATCTGAACGAGTGTATGAAAAAAAAAGCAAAGGCTGTACAGTATTTACTCCGACATGCGGCATAATATGCTGCAAACAAGTTTGGCAGTAAAGTGAAGTCAATAGAAATTTAATGCAGAAAAACAGACGAGAAACATTTCCCGTCTAAATGTCATCAATACTTAGAAAATGAAGAAAATGGTCCTGTTCCAAAAATATTTCCATTCAATAGGCTCTGGAATAATTCGAAATATAAAATAAAGGAGAGGATAATGCAATAGACTGTCCAAAATTCTTCACTGACCTGTATATAAAATAGTCGCGCCAAAACACACTGTCGCCTCTTGGTATTGAATTAAATGTCCACTTATATATATACATATATATATATATATATATATATATATATATATATATATATATATATATATATATATTGAAGAATATAAAAAAGTCTTAGGTCAGACCAATGAACGGATGTTAAGAAAATGCCGAATACACAATTCATAATATTGAACGTTCACAGCCTATAATAATAAAAGTAGATTTGAAAACATTCGCGCAAATACTATCCGGATTTTAAAGTTGCGGTCTCATCAAGTGGTTAGTGGTTGAAACCCGGGAAGTCTTGTGTGAATTTTTTCTAATATTTCATTGAAAAGAGTAACATTCCAGTAATTTACATCAGAAGTATTATTTAATTTATAATATTTGCAGTTTAATTTGCATTGCGTAGCTATCTATCTATCTATCTATCTATCTATCTATCTATCTATCTATCTATCTATCTATCTATCAATGTATCTATCTATCTAGCTGTACATTTTTAACAGTTTGAGTGTCGCCGTTTGTGTGAATGAATGTGTATGCGTTTCAAATCATAGATACTAGAATGAGTGAAATTAAATTGTTTTCTCTCAAATTATCGGTGAAGTCATCCAATATGCAAGTAGATATTGCGTATATATATATATATATATATATATATATATATATATATATATATATATATATATACATATTTGTGTCTGTGTGTGTGTGTGTGTGTGTGTGTGTGTGTGTGTGTGTGTTTGTGTGTGTGTGTGTTCGTTTGTATGGATATTAGTTTGTGCACCTGGGTTTAACGTTGTTATAATCATCAAACATTGTTTTAATGGATCTATTTATCCTTGTTTGTGTTTATGTTTTCTGGTGGGAGGGGGTAATTTTCTTTTGTAATTGTTTACATGATTGTGTTTGTGTGAACTAAAATGCGTAATCCTGTATCTATGTGCATCTATGTGTGAGAGAGTATAATCCCAAACAAACACAGCAGAAAAGTCACCCTATACCACATCATAATCAAACACAAAGAAGCATAAATAGATCCATTTAAAAGAAACAAATTACCAATTTGTCTGATGTAGGATCATAAACTAATAACCATACAACTGAATATGTTAGCTCAATCTTAATATTGAACAATTTCCATTAAGTACTGCGCATATAATATATATAAACTATAAAAAATTTTAAAAATATGATTCCTTCGCTACATAAGAGTCTCATGTTTCATAAACGAAAGCTGGAACCCTCAATATAATTATTAAAATTAAGTTCAATTAAGGTCCCGTTTCATCCTCAAGCGAAAATTTAGGAATAATGTGTTTTGCCCGTGTTTATAAGTATGGTCCTTTGCAACATTAATTACTATGGAAACGGCTAGAGCGGCTATTTTGGTTAGGTGGTCGAACAGTTAATTCTTATCTTCGGAAAGTTTATGCCGGGGTTGGGTGGGGTATCTCTTACAAAGATGATTGTGGCGGTCACCGTTTCGTTAGTTTAAAGCGAAAGTTCGTGGCGCGACGGCAAGTCGTTAATTGTCGAGAGGATTTTGTTTTATTTTATATTATATTATCTATCTATTAATCTCTTTATTTATTTGTTTATCCAGATTTGCTGTTTCATTTAAACGCGTTGCACTGAACTACAATTTGTTTTTTTTTAACGACTTCACAAAGGGTTCTTCTATTTAATGATTGGGCTAAGCTTTTAAAACTTTCATTAAACTATGGAATTAATTCATTTATTTTTTTTTAATGCTAATTGTTTAATGTGAAAATTTGTTGATGTATCTGCAAAAAACCGTTAACTCCTGTCTATGGTTTAATAACTTTTCATTATTTACAAACTAATGATGCGTAGTTTTTCATGTAGGCATAAAGGACATGGGAAATCTCAGGTTTTACAAGTTCTTGTTCTATTTATTATTTTCCATTTTACTTTTGGTGTTTTATTCGTTTCTTTTAAATGCCAAAAATATGGGATAGAGATGTCTGATTTCTATTTTGAATATTGTTGAAGGAGCGCTTGTGTTGTCTCTATCTAATTTAAAATTTATTCTTCATTGACCCAATGTATATGCTATCAGTGTTAAGACTCTCAATGGATGAGATAGTTCATTGGTATACCACGGATTTTCTGAGGAATTTATTTTCTAACAGGCAGTCGTTAGGGTTTCTACAATCACATAATTTTCCATTATTTTTGTCTAATTGCAGTTTAGGAGTTTTATTACTGCTATGTTGTTATGCATGTTTTTCCAGGATTTATTATTATGTTTTTTTATGGTTCCTTCTAGGTTTTCAGTGCAGCAGTAACTTAATTTTAAGGTGTTTTTATTAAATATATCGCAAAGTTCGCTATAATAGGAAAGTGTTTTTCAATTAAAGCTGGGAACTTATGCCCTAGTTTAGTACTGACCATTTGGTTGAACGGAGGGGTTTACCAGATGATCTTTCTTTTCCTGTTTTTCTTACTATTGGTACTATTGTTTCTATAGCTTATGTCAGCGTTTTTGTATCCGCTATTTTTCAGAGCTGTGTTATAAAAATTACTGTGTTGTCGGAATATTTCCTTATTAGCGGAGTTCATACTAATTCTTTTCTCTATTGATGTGGGTATATGCTTAATTATAGATGGAGGGTGGTTTGACTTAGGGTGTACATATAAGGGATTAGTGTTAGGTTTTCTGTAAGGCAGGTAAATGTTGTTCATTAAGTCTAGAGTTACGTCGAGGAAGTTTACCCTTTTTAATTTAGTGTTGATATAGTTTTAAAATTTAGTTTTCCGAATTCACTATAAATTATCTTTCTAATTTTATCTGTTTTAAAAATTTGTGGAACTCCTCACTACCATGAGCCCGTCATCCTTGTATAGACCGATGTCCTTAATGTCTAATTCACGATGCGCGGTTAGATTGTACAGTATAAAAAGACCGACAAGGTCGGAAGATTCTGCAGAGTCTAGAGATCCCATGGTGATGTCAAAATTGTCATTAGTGTTTTTAATCCACTGGTCCTCATTCTGGATGAGGACAGATTTTTTTGTTTCATCCTTAGTTAAGTCAGAATATACTGTAGCAAACTCTAAGGCAGTCGTGAAGACGTCTTTTTGAATTTTCCGGCTCTCGCTATTGAAACATGAGAACTCTTATGTAACGAAGGATCATTTTTTTTTTTAAATGTTATAATATAATCTCTACTTCTGTATGGATCACTGTCTTTTTAAAAATAAAAACAAAAATACTAAAGAACTCTGGATTTTTTACCTAACGTGTTCTCCCTATTCTCGTTCATACCTGCACACACACACACACACACACACACACACACACACACACATATATATATATATATATATATATATATATATATATATAGTAATGATACAATATGGTAATACCTATGGAATTTCCAGGAGGATATAGATCCAGGGAGAGCTCTTGTGAAATGACAGAGAAATATTATTATTAATTAAAGAATATCAAGTACTTAAAATCCCATAGGTAATATTTTTATTTCATGAGAAGCAGGGTTAAAATCAAGAGATATTGCTATCATATTTATAGAGTGGCAAAAGACAGAGAGTGTTGACCTATTTTGATATAGTGACTTCAGATTTAAGCTTAGTATCTCATTTGAGGAAGGGAGAAGGACATAAAATGTAGTTAGTTCAGTGCGCATTGGAAACAATCCCGTCTTAGCGACAAAAACTTGCATAAACTTTTTATATAATTAACCAAGAAATTTATATTAAAATGCCTAAGATATTTGAATTAAACGATTATTAATTATATTCAGAGAAACATATTTATAAATGTTATATACCTAGAGTTCTGAATTTTTATATCCCAGATGTTTTCATGACTATTTAGTTGGATGTGAATGTTCTTTAAACTAAGGAAATATTAGGGGTTAATCCCCTGTATTTCAGTCAACAAATTCATTGTAAATGATATTAAACATGACTCTGGTTTAAGAACATTTGTTTTTTCGAAATTAGCGATTTTTCTAATTAAATGTAAATTAGCGTAAGCTTTTTGTATGATTAAATTTAGATCTGAGTTAATCCCCAAATGTATATTTATTAAGTTAAAGACGTATTCTACATTAATTTAAAGGATACCCGTTTAACCAGATTACCGCGTAGCATCCAAAATTTCATATATATTTTCACGACCTGCGGTGCGATTTCCGCTTCCGTGTCTCGTATACACGAATTTTTCGTTGCTTGGAAATCTTTCATGCAACAAAAACAGACTATCATTATTGTTTCGTCCGTGTGTTGGTTGATATATTGGAATGTAATTGACATCTTTGATAATGGCTTATGTAAGCCGAAAGCTTAGATTGGATTTAAATATGTATCAATATGGTGAGTTCCTTTTGTCTTTCTATGATAATGTGATTAAGCTTATAAGACAATATGAAAGGTATTTACGTAAAATAAATACAGAAAACTTGTCTATATTATTTAATGAAACGTGCATCAATGAATGAATGCTGCCTAAATACACACACAATATATATATATATATATATATATATATATATATATACTATAAGCTCAAATTACAGATCAATAACCCTATCAGTTTCATCCGTCCATATACACATAGACACACATACATATACACATACATATATGTATACGTATATACACATACATCCATATATTTCTATCTAAACACACTATTCTCACAAACGCACCTATATATATCAAGAAACCCAAAATATACCCATATACAAACAAAAACACACGCGCATACACACACATTTATATATACATACATATTCACACACATACGCATTTTCCCACAAGCAAATACATATTCATTTATCATACATATTATAATATATATATATATATATATATATATATATATATATATATATATATATATATATATATATATATATATATATATATAACAATCATAAATATTTATATGTGAACATATACTATAACATTAATGTACATACAGATAGAAATTTATATAATCTAGGAGAAATGGTACTTTTCTAATTTTAAGGCGGTGTTTTTTTCTGCATTTTGTTATGAGTTCACTACGGAGGTTAAGTAAATTCTCCTGATTTTTATATATAATTTAAGTATTATCTCCAGCAGACAAAAAATACAACGGTCCCATAAGTTCTTAGGAGTTTGAGCTCTGAATATGAATTTCGATTCCAATAGCGGTGTGAGTCCTTGTCAGTAATATCCCAATAAGGTCTGGATAAAGCTATTTAATTTCTGAGATATCTATTGTTGAAGGGGTGTCTGTAATTATATAAGCGTTACTTCCAGTTCCCCTCAGATATTCTATGTAGGTGATCTTCAGGTCTACATTTTCTTCAGGGAAAATCGTTGCTTCAAATGCCATGATGTGAGACCTGCATTTAGCTCCAACAGGACACTCAGTTCTTCTTCGGCAATTACATCTGGATTAATATTCACTGAGATGAAATGTATTTAGTAGCTTACTATTTTGAGATGGGATGATTTTCTCTACATTGTTAACACAAGTTTTTAAGTGATTTTCTATTAAGATTTTTGATAAATTTTGTCATCAAAATGTTTATCCTAAGCAAAGGCACATATAAACCATACAGAATACCCAATGATAGACCACTCTGTATACACACATCTTCCAATCACCCCCCTTCTATAATCAAACAGATAACAAAATCGATTAACCGCAGGCATTCCGACAATTCTTCCATTGAAACCATATTTAACGAAGCCAAGGAAAACTACGAAACAACTCTAAAAGATAGTGGATTCCCGGCAACACTCACATACTCAACACAGAGCACAAAAAACGGAAGAGAAATACAGCAAAAACGTAAAAACAAACGTAGGGAAAATATTCTTCAAACTCTTACACAAAGACTTTGCGGAATCAAACATTCTACACAAAACATTAGACGTAAGAAAGTAAAAATCAGCTACAGTTGCACCAAGAACATGACACAAATAATAAAAAACCCCAACAGGAAAACTATCAACAAACCACCCGAACATAATAATAATTAACAAATTAACAAATGAATCCCGCCAAAATAACTGTTAGAATAGACTACAAAACTCTATCCAAAAATTGGACTAAAACTGCTATATAACAATCAAACAAATTACTAAAATCGAAAACCGAAAAGAGTAAATAAAAATATAGAAAATAAAAAATAAATGAATAAATAAGAAAAAACAAGTAAAATAAATTAATCCAGATTGATAAATAAATAAACAAATTAAGAAACCCCTCCCGCTAAAATAACCGTTAGAATAAAAAATTAAAAAAACAAGTAAAAATAATCAATAAACAAATAAATAAAATGATAAAAAATTAAATCTGCTCCCCGTTTAATAAGAGCAAGACTTTAGCAATCAATCCAAATTTTGTACAAAAATAGCTTTATCTTGCCAGACCAAAACAAACTATTAAATAAACGACCTAAATAAATCTGAAAAAATATTATTACTTTAATAAAACATCGAAAACCGAAAAGAATGAAGAAATATATAAAATATAAAAATAAATAAAAACAAGTAAATTAACCCAAATAAATAAACAATCCATATATTCCCGTCAAAATAACCACCAGAAGATATATAGAGTGTATGTGTGTGGAAGAAAACATAATTCCTGCGCCTTTACAGTGCCAAGTGATGATGCCGATTTGTTCATCTTTCATACATTACAGTCCTCATTAGAGTGAGCTTCACACATTGAACCGTCGTTTTCCGAGGAAATCATTTCATATAGAGGCATCGCTTGATGTTGTAAGCCACAATTGAGTTTTAAAATATATTGCGATGGTCACAATCAGTAACGTGGTAGCAGCCCTGCCATATAATAAATGACACTTTCAATACGCGAAATTTAAAAGCTGCACAAGATTTGCTCGTTATATATGAGAAATGAAGGCCGAAATAAGCAAAGTCCTATTATGAATTTGGATGGCATGAGAAAGACCCGTGTACTTAGTATCGGGGATAAAATGTGTAAATTGGGCCAAGATGAGAGAAATGCATTACCGTGAACAAAATACGCTGCTAAACGAAACATCGGAGGTGATGAAAATCTTCACACATGCGAGAAATTCCTCCTAGCAAGCTATGAACCCGAGTAGGAAATGTTTTATAAAATATGTATCTTTTTTTACCCGCTTTACTTCTTCCTCCTAAATTTTACCAACAGAAGGTATGGAAAATTCAACTTTACTGCCTAACGATACTTCAATTGATGAAACCTCGGGAGCAACAAGATGCGTATCTATTAATATATACGTAATCGTTCTGTTTTGTTGCATCGAAACTTTTATTAACATCAACACTATATGTGCGATATATATATATATATATATATATATATATATATATATATATGATTAAAACAAAAAGTAGACTACGTGTGCTTCTTATAATATATAAAATAGGTAGGTCGGTTAGCATTAAATAATGACAAATGAAAGGGTGCCAATATAATAGGTCCGATTTACATTTATTAGATATTTATATGACAGATAACAAGCACGAAGAGAGAGGTTTTATGTTAGGAAATTTCGGACACATCTGTGTCCTTTATCAGCAGTCCGACGAAGAAACAGAGAAATAGGAATTATTCACCGACAGATATTTTTGTAGATGAGGATGTTCCAGTGGAAATCGTGTTATTAATAAAAATTTGATCTCTCTCTGATGCCTCGTTGTGCGAAACCTATTACAAAAATAAATTATATTTATATTTTGAAAAGGATAAATTTGTTAGGCAAAGCTATTGTTACTAGTTTCTGCCGTTGTGGTATTATAAATATTGGTGTAGATATAGGTTTAAGAAGGGGAAAGACGTCTAGCGTATAGCAAGTTGTAGCAAAAATTGTCAGATCACTAGGTTGAGTGTTAAAATATCGGATTATAGTTAGAATATGGTATGATGAAAAGCAAGACAGAGAAAGGGAAAGAAAGAAAAAAGAGAAAAAGGCATATATAGATAGATAGATAGATAGATAGATAGATAGATAGATAGATAGATAGATAGATAGATAGATAGATATGAACATAATGGGATAGATAGATAGATAGATAGATAGATAGATAGATAGATAGATAGATAGATAGATAGATATTATCGGAGTTCGAGTAATGATTTTATTCCTAATATACATTATTCTCCATCATGGACATTTAAGTCGTGCCACCAAGTGATCTTAATATCTTGTTTCTCAACGAATGGTCAATACGCAACGACGGCACACACACATAAAACATCAAGCATTTTGGTGTATCAAGATTTGTGCGTTTTTATTTGTAAATTCATTGAAATTAAATAAAATAAAAACTGTTTGAAATCTAAATAGAATCCATCATGTTATTTTCTTCCAGCCATCTTTCTGTGAATCAACTGTTTCTTTGGCGCAATTTGATGCGATAAATTAGATGGTTCAAAACTTCCTATCATTTTCGTGATTCATCCTTGAAATATTAGCCGAGTCTAATTTAATGTCAAAATGCTTTGCCAATATTTCACCGATACTGAGTTGCCCACATAGTTTGGGATAAACGTCTTCAAACTGAATACACTATAATTATATGTGTCACAAAAGATACATCTGCATACTAATGATTAAAGCATTAACCACACACACACACACACACACACTGACACATATATGTATATATATATGTATATGTATATATATATATATATATATATATATATATATATATATATATATATGTATATATATATATACATATATATATATACATATATATATATATATACATATATATATATATATATATATATATATATATATATATATATATATATATATATATATATATATATTGAATATATTCTATGGTGGATTCCTATAGCAAGTTTATTGTGTAGGTAAATAATCGTTTGTGTGTGGATTTCAAATCTTTATTTCCTATATGAAATAAATTAGCTAAAATAAAAGTCGTGTCGGAGAAAGAATCACACTTTTATGAATCAAATAATATACGATTAATTAAATATAATTGATATTTCAGGTATTAAAAGACACATTTCAAATTGCAAATATTCAGCGATTCGAATAATTTTTATCTATTTGTCCATTGGATTTACTAATTATGATACATATTTAATGGAAGAAACATTCAGGCTAATAAAAGATAAACAACGGAAATTTTATTTCCTTTCAATCTAAAATCTCTTCTCTTCATGTTCATGTCAAACGAGAGGTTTTTCTATTAACTTGTCAATCAAAGCAATGACAAGCGATTTAATGAATAAAACGCAACTGAAAAAAATAGTATTTATTCCTTTCTTTTTCTTGCTCTCAATTCATATCTCTTTATCTCCCTCTCCCTTTTCTGTCTGTCTCTCTATCTCTCTCTTTATCTCTATCTTTCTCTCTCTCTCTCTCTCTCTCTCTCTCTATATATATATATATATATATATATATATATATATACAGCTATAGAGAGAGTGACGGAGGGAAAGATACAAAAAGTTGTGTCAATATGTTTATGTATGTGAGTTCGATTGTTATATTTGTGTCTCAAATTAGGCGGAAACAAATCCTAAATGTAGCTCTAAATCTTCGATATTTATTTCTATGATAGGAAATATTTATCCTTAAAGGTCATGCAAAAAAACCTTGGAAAAATCAAATCATGCTTACCGATACGTTTTATGAACTGTATGTAAATTATTCCCCTCAAGATTTGCCAAACAGATAACAAGCATTTTACAGATTGCAATTAGAGTTCGATTCAAAACTAGATAAACTTACGAAAAGCAAAAATTAATGATTCATTTTTGCCAAAACCAACAAACATTTTATGGGATATGATTTAAAATAAATCTGAATAATGAAAATCATCTCATTTGATCTAAAAAGATACACGAACATTCTCTCTGTTAAAAAGTCTTTGTGTTTTAAATTATTTTAGATAATAAAGTTTATATAAGTTTCAAAATAATGACATTTCTTAGGAAAATCAACTCTTAAAGCTGATTAAATTTTAAGACAAAGCTTGGCTGAAATTCCAATGATTTCAAATATTTCCCCAACATAAAATCAATCTCTCTCTCTCTCACACACACACACTTACACACACACACAAAAACACACATTCACACGCAAACACATAAACCCTATATAAATGTATGTCTGTTGTGGCGCGCGTGTGTGTTTGTAATCGTGTATATGATGGACACGGCAAAATGATAAACATCTATTTATTTCTGAATAATATGTAAGCCATAAAATGAAATAATAACACCAGTTTTCATATAAACACCGCCATTCAGAAAGTTTCGTTGTGTGGTTTAACAGCCGTTCACTATCACAGTTAATAAAGTTAATGTACATCCACCGCTGAATCGAATTAGCCGCCATTTAAGCCTAATTCGTTCCACGGCTTCGTTACCGTAAAAATTCGGAAAATGACAACGAAATGTTGTGCTGTTTCTGCACAGGAGTATTCAGTAACACTTTTTAGCAGACATCGTTTTACCAAACTGTCATTCAGTTGCGATCTGAAACAAGGCACAGTTAAAGTATAGTTTAACCATTACTGAATGAAACATCATCATCATCAGCCCAAGGATCAAGACAATTCACTAAAAAGCATCACTATAACCAGCAACATTTCTTCTTGTTCGTGTTAGATTTTCGTAAATTTAGTCAGATTTATTCGGTATAAATCACAAGATTAATGTTTGTGATATTGACTTTAGTGAATAATAAATTTATCATATTCTGTTATAATTGAATATATTTAAAAAAGAAATACTCCGTTTAATCATGTGCATCAAGAAATACACCATATGCATTTCCAGTCTTTTATTATATTTAATATTTTTGGAACAGAATTGCAAGAATTGCATCTGTTCACCCTAGAGGTATGCACTCGTTCTCCTTACTAAATCGAATAATTCACATCAATGATATACTCTTCTCATAATTATATATGTAGCCAAGGAGTGCCGTCAAATAGATATTCTGCGAATAAATACCAGTCTTTTACACGTATGGTCGGTATAAAATTTGCTCGATTTGCAATTTGTGACAAATATCTATTTAAATTGTACGTCACAATTTGTTTAGAAAATGGAGATTTTTCTAACGTTTATCAGCGTATTTTGTAACAGGCGGAAATATTTCGAGCAGATTGTGTACGTAGGTTTTGTCAAAAAAAACATTACTCAACATAAGCAACTGATAATTTTCAGTGCTTGATAATAATAGTTTGGTGAGGTTGCTTGTCTCGCAGGTTATATAACATTGTTTGTACACAATGTTTTGAACGAACTCAAAAAAAGCATTCTACTGAGCCATGGAACAACGTATTCTATAATACAATTGAAATATAGTGGATTATTTTCATGAAAATAATGTATTAACCAACTGAATATAGTCAGATATTCGGGGTACATTCTTATTTATATGAGCAAGATATCGTTTGAATTTTTGTTTGTACTAGCTTAGCTCTGCTTATAAAATATTAATGATGAATTATCTTTTATGTGTCACCTTTTATTATACAAAGTACAGTTTTTTAAGCTGATTGATTAATAGTAGGAAAACTTTTGATTAATTTCAATCGACCTGAGTAAACAATTATTTAAGTTTTACATGCATGTTAAATGTTTCCTTGAAATCTACTTGTTTGACTGTTGTATACATCACTTATATGATAGATCACGTCTTCTGTTGGTTTAATACTTGCAAAGGTTAAGAGGAACATACAAATCATGTGGTGTCATTGTAATCTTTCTTGGCAAGCTCAATAAATGTTCTTCTTGATGAATATGAAAGTACAGTGTGGCTTAAAGCCTGCTCGTTTTGATCGTCGCCTACCAAATATATATTAGCAAAGAATTTACAATGCTACTTAGTTTTATTTTCTGGGGTGATGAATTAATATTTACACCATTTACATTCGGACTGTTCACAGATTTTGTTAATCTACGACGATATACTGTTTTACTTCCATTGTTCATGTTTCGTTTTATCTCATCTAGTTCTTTTTTAAATAATGATCAGTTTATTGATTGCATTGTTTCATCTGAATTCAAGTACACACTTTCCAGTCCAGGGATTAAACCAACAATTTCTATGCCACCACATTCATGAACCCATGCTCTAATTTACTTGTCTATTGTCCTGTACGACATTTCTATGTGATGAAAATGGAACCATAAACCTAACTTGCCTACCTCCTGGTGATTATTACTGCTTTTTCTGATGCTCGACTTCACTCCCTAACGCTTCTCTCTCTTTTGTTACATCCTCCGCTGTTGAAGACTTACTGTTATTTGTCTTTCTTTTTTTAATAGTGTCTGTCATATCGTAAGTAATTCAATGCTACGTCTACTCATGCCCTATCATATGTGCTAATTCTTTCAGACGTCTAAATAACTAGTGTTCTTTCTAGCCCAGTATTTGCACTTCATCCCACAGGAGATAATGTCTATGCTTTTCCGCAAATACATGATCACCCATGATCACCCATAACCAATTTCATTTTCTTTTAACAGAGAGTGTTTCCCTTGATATTATTTTCCACACCAGAAAGGAATTGAGTACATACAGTTCTTACTCATGTTCTCTCCCGCGTTAGGTTTTATTCGGCAGAGATTTATCTGTAACTCCTGAATATTGTCCTGATATTCTATGGACGGCATATATTCTGAATCTTCTCTGATACGCTCTTGATATAAAGCAGAAGAACCAATATAATATACTCTGTTCTTCTCTTTCACCATTCTGTTCTATCTACAGATGTTCATATTATGTTTGAACGGTATTTGTTATTCTGAAGGAGTAGGATTGATTCTGATCATTTCTTTCTGGTGTCTTATTGGTATCTTTCTGGATTGCCAATTATGTTTTGGTTGCTATTGTAGGCACATGACGATGCCTTTACTCTGGATGGAGCTTTGAACTATTATTCAGTGAAGGTTGGCGTGTGATATACGAATTTATTGAACGCATTCTTTGTGCGAGTTGTTATTACATTCAAGTAAGCCATCTGCTTATTATATTCTTATTCCATCGTGACCTGAATCTAATGTCTTATTGAGTTCGCATGATCCAGCAGTATTTGTTCAGATCCCTGGTATGTAGTGATCATCAGAGTTCCTGAGGATTTGAAAGCGTCTGGAATCAAACCCCTTCCTTGGTGAACGTATTAAAATTCCAAAATATAATCTGCTGTAAATATAAATGAATCTGTGTACAGATAACATTCTTCCAACTAGATTCTGACATATACCAACAATTCGAAATCTTTGAAAGTCTACCTAAGTTTATATTTCACGGCTTCTTCTTCTTCTTCTTCTTCATCTTCTTCTTCTTCTTCTTCTTCTTCTTCTTCTTCTTCTTCTTCTTCTTCTTCTTCTTCTTCTTCTTCTTCTTCTTCTTCATCATCATCATCTTCTTCTTCTTCTTCTTCTTCTTCTTCTTCTTCTTCTTCTTCTTCTTCTTCTTCTTCTTCTTCTTCTTCTATATTCCATCTCTCTCTTCTGGACGTGGTTGAACATGGATCTCTATATCTCCCCCACATTTGTAGCACTTAGTCAGGCTTGTCTTTTTACAATCTCTTCCAAGTCCTGCTCTTTCAACCATTTACACAAACTAGTTATCTTTCTTCTTTTTCTCTTACCTTCAGTATGTTCTGTGAGTGTAAAAATCTTCAAGCGCCCCTTCATTGTTATGTTCCCCACGATAATCAACTGTTCCTTTCTGATTCTAAGCATGTATCTTTTTTTGCTTTCATTATTCATAGAATCTCACATTTGCTTCCACATTATGTATTTTAACTCATATCACTTGTCAATTTCCCTGAATCAGTCAACATATATAGAAGCCATCAGTTGATGTAGCATTTTGATTGATTTTTGTTTTTAGACTATCTTCATAATATTCGGAATTATTTCTCACTATTTAAATTTGCAACGCCAGATGTTCCAAATATTTCCTAAAGGTCAATCCATTGATTTGTTTCTTAAATTGTTTTTGGTTAATTTTATGTTTGCAAAATTCTTAAAGCCATCTCTTAGTTGTACTTAGTTTTGTAATGTACACAGAGTCTGGCTTTGATTGTTTTGTGATCGAGGTCCAAATTTGTATCAATTCCCAACGTTTTTATTCCATTGAGGATATTTTTGGTTATTTCTTACTTATGACCATAGAATTTTTTGCAATTTTAAGTAAACATTAAGAAATATAAACTAGCGTTCAAAACGTTTGTGACACCGAGGTAAATTAATTCCATTTGTTAATTTGGCAAAAATTCAAGAATGTATGCATTTCTCAATAGATTTTAGGATCTTTGAGGTCAAGAAAAATAAATTACTGCATTTTTGTTATTGCTATATGATGGATTATAGATCATTTTAAGATGAGCGATGGTGAAAAAGGATAATGCAAGTATACTGGGCCACGAGCGAACCTTTCACTTTCAGCAATTTTCTTAAGTTAAAAAGTGTTTTTTATCTTTAATATTACAGAAAGTACCAAATGTCAAGAAACTATGGAATTAGCGATTAGTGTTGCTGTCTTTGGCTTGAATAAATGTCTCAATTCGATGTGACATTGAATGGAACAGGGTCCATATTTTCATATTACCATTTGTTTTACATTCTTCTTGGATTTAATCCCAAAGATCTTGTGGATTGCGTGATTTCTTTAGTTTCCACCCCAATGGTTCCATCAAATTAAGATCAGTGCTTTCAAGTTAGACATCTATATTCAAGAAATGTTTTTGCTACACGTTATGCGTGGCAAAGAGCACGGTCATACTGAAAAATGTCTTCCTCTTCGTAATCTGGCAGAAATTAGATCATATCACTTTTTATATATCCATCAGCTTCAAACATTTTTCTTCTACGAAATACTTTAATTCAAATCTACACCATTACGTTCCCACCATCACATGTTTTTCTGTGTTAACGCTATTTCTTTCTCCCATATATTCTCTTCCATCAGAATGTAACTATTTGGCATTCGTTGCGAAAACATACTTTTCCAGGAATTCATGTTAATTGTTTTTTGGACATATAAATCTTTTCCTTAAATATTGCTTAGTTAATTTTTTTACAGCTATACACTCTCATTTATTTACGTATTGTATTCATTGAAATATCGCCGCTGACACTGCATTCATTTCTCACTTGTTTGGTTTTTAATACTGAATTTCTAACCAAACCTCACACGCTGACGTTCATCTTTGTTTAACATTTGTGGATTTCCGTGAAAGTAATCGTCTGGATGGTTTAAACACTGTTTCTGGAAATTCTTATCCACCTGGATATCTCTCTTTGAAGTCAAATTCCCCCTTCAAAATCAAAACCTTTATCAGCGTTTAAGCAGAACTTGTTGCCTTGATTTTAGTGTAAACATGTAAGCTAACGTCCAGCTACAAAGGCGTACCAAGACAATTTACGCTCATTTTAATAACATAGAACAAATACTACTTAGAAATGTGCATATTATCGTGATATTGTCATTTTCATTGACCCACCAGTTGGCATGGCCATTCTTCAGGTTGAATTTGCGTAAAGTGCTGTGTATTCTGTTACACCGCATTCAAGGAAAGCGAAACAAATTAGTTTCCAATCCTTAATGTCGACATTGACAACTTAAAAAACACACGGTTCAATAATTTTAATTTTTTAAGAAAAGAAGAGTGTATAATCATTTTATGTAGTTGGCCCAAAACGTTTGCACGCCAGTGTATGTACCTACGCACAAACAGGCACACACACACGCACACACACACACACATACACACACAAACACACACACAAACACTCAAACACACACACACATATGTGTATATATATATATATATATATATATATATATATATATATATATATACGTATATATTAAGTGAGCAGTGTTCGAATGAAAACGTGGTATATCGAGGCGAATTTGAGGTAGAATGCCTCCTCGGAATGAATGATATTCGTTCAACCGAAGGCACATTTAGAAAAAGCGATACACCAACCATGAATATCGTTCAGACTGGGTATGTATCGTAATAGAGCTGCTCTGCCCAGATATACCTGGAAAATAAAAGGTGATCAGAACACAAAACTGAAGATAAGATGGAACCTTCAAAAGCAAAATTAAGATCTATGCAGGGGAGAGAGTTTGTTGCAAATAGTGCCAAGATGCAAAAGTAGCGATCTTGATGCTTACGAATTCTGGCTCACTATTGAATAAGAGAATGGAAATAATAACTGGAAGTATATCTCAAAAATCGATTATTAGCTAATCTTATACTCGG
Source organism: Acanthosepion esculentum (assembly GCA_964036315.1). Lineage (NCBI taxonomy): Eukaryota > Metazoa > Mollusca > Cephalopoda > Sepiida > Sepiidae > Acanthosepion > Acanthosepion esculentum. The sequence goes on from OZ038477.1 coordinate 1,893,726, forward strand.
ACGAAACTTTTAGCCACCCCCAAATACCTTTTATACTGATAAAACCGAAAGTAAATGATTCAGAAGTGTGTGGAGAGGATGCTAAAATATCAAGATTAAAATCAAAAGCAGACAAATAGTTCTAAATTAATATAAGTTCTGGTTAATATAAGTTCATAGCGTTCGTTTTTTATAATTAACTGTTGATGTGGTTGGTATATATACATATATATATATATATATATATATATATATATATATATATATATATATATATATATATATATATAAACTTTAAAAAGGTCCGTCAACAAATTAATAACAGCTCACAACGCTGAAGTAGGTTCCCTGGAAATTCAAAAAATTGTTGGAGATTACCAACCGAGATATTTATATGGAAACATAAAAACCCATAAACCAGGATACCCGCTACGACCAATCATTTCCCAGATCCCAACACCTATCTACGAACTATCGAAATTCCTGAACGACATCATCACTCCATACCTGCCTACCAATTACAGCATCACATCCACCTACGAATTCCTGCAAATTTTAAAGTCTACAAAAAACCCAAACCTAGGTATAATAGCGTCTCTTGACGTTGAAAACTTATTTACAAACATCCCCGTCGAACAAACAATTGACATTATCCTCAATTCCGTATACTCTAATAAGTCTATCCCTCCGCCACCCATCAAACCACCCATACTAAAAAAAACTAATACACGCATGCACAACCAAATCCCATTCTATGATCATAATGGCAATATCTACACCCAAACTAATGGCGTCAGCATGGGAAATCCACTCGGCCCATGCTTTGCCAACTATTACATGTCCCACGTAGAAAATATGATATTCATACAAGTCCGTAAACCGAAGATATACGTACGCTACGTAGACGATATTTTCATTTTAGCGAACAACATTAAACAAATAGACACAATAGGACCACATATGAGAAAAACTCCGTCCTTAACTTCACTTATGAACTTAGCCAGAAAAACAAACTTCCATTCCTCGATGTCCTCGTTGAATACAGCAATAACACTTTCATTACATCCTTATACAAAAAGCCCACTAGCAAGAACTCTTGTCACCTAAACTTTAAAAGCGAATGTCCACTTATGTATTTTCTGAGGAGAGGAAGGTATCCAGTGATCTCTCAATCCCTGGATACCTTCCTCTCCTCAGAAAAGACTCTCTAACCCACATGCATGGCCTGGGTGTCTACGTCAAGGACCATCTGCATCTGGCTAGAGAGTCCTTTCTCGAATCGCCGGATCATCGTACTTGTGTCTCCGGCTATCTCTTCTTCGTAAGCTATCTTTTCTTCCTCTACCGCTCTCCATTCTCTCAGGACTGTGGGGTACTCGATGTCATTTCTGACAGTATAGATAGGGCCCTCTCTGTCCATCCGTACGCTCACATATTTGTGTTTGGCGATTTTAACGCCCATCACCACCAGTGGCTTAAGAACGCTACTACCGACCTCGCAGGTACGGCCATCGCTGAATTTGTCTACCAAGCTATCCATAATAACGGTGAAGCTCGTGTAGTGGCCCTTGACATCTCCAAAGTATTCGATAGAGTTTGGCATGCCGGCCTTCTTCGCAAGCTCCAGGGTTATGGTATCACAGGTCGATTGTTTGACCTAATACAATCATTCCTGTCAAACCGGGATTTGAAGGTTGTTCTCAGTGGATTCATCTCCAGCTCCTATCCCACTAACGCAGGTGTTCCTCAAGGCTCCATCCTAGGCCCTACTATGTTCCTCATATTTATAAACGACCTTCCTGACGCCATAGACTCCCAAGTCGGCATCTACGCTGACGACACCACTATTTACTCCTGCCTCAAACACAAATCTAGTGAGGCGGACAATGTTAACCTGGCAGCCCAAATGGAAAGGGCCTCCAATCGGTTGTGAACTGGGGTGAGAAATGGATGGTTAACTTTAACGCCTCTAAAACAAAACTGCTCTCTATCAACCACCACAAGGATCCATCCCTGCATCCCATTAGTATTTCTGATGACCAACTTCTCGAGAGCTCCTCCCTGCGGCTGCTCGGTCTCACGCTGTCTGCTGATCTGAGATGGAACAAATACATCGAGTCAGTTGCATCAGCCACCGCAAGGAAAGTTGGTTCTCTGTGCCGAGCCTGGAAATTTTTCTCCCCGGAATCGATCTTCCAAGTCTATAAATCGACCATTCGCCCTTGCATGGAGTATTGCTGCCATATATGGTCTGGGTCCCCTGCTGTTTGCCTCAGGGTTCTTGATAAGATCCACAGACGGATAGGCAACGTGATTGGCCCTGATCTGTCATCTCGTCTGCAGTCGTTCTCTTACAGACGCGATGTTGCCTCGTTCTGCCTTTTTTACAAGTACTTCCACGGTAATTGCTCCGAGGAGCTGCGTTCGCTTGTCCCCAGGCCTCGTGAATTTAAACGCCCCACGAGGCTGGCATCCCGCTCCCACCCCTACACCGTGGAAACTGTTAGATGTAGACGTCTCTTCTACTCCAATAGCTTCATGTCTCGCACATCTCGCCTATGGAACTTCCTTCCCTATTACTGTTTCCCTGACAAATACAATCTCCAACGGTTTAAGTGTAGCGTCAATCGACATCTCCAGTTGCCTTGATCTATCCACTTCCCTTCTCCACATCCTTTCATTTTTTATTCCTATCTGCTCTCGCTCCAAATCTTCTGTATCCCCCTTGCCTTGATCGACCCACTGTCTTTCTCTTTCACCACATCCCCTCCTTTTCACTCCTATCTGCTCTTCCTCCAACCCTTCTTTAACCCCTTGCGTGATAGTGGCCTCCAGCCTTGCTTGAGGTGATACGCTTAAAAAAAGGTATAAAATAGCTGTAATAAAAAACTTTCTAGAAAGAGCACACCAAAATTCATCCTCTAGACTACTCTTCGTCAAAAATCACATACACATTTATTACAAAAGCCAAATGCATAAGAATTACAAACAAGATGAATGCTCACTAGGACATATTATAAAGAAATACATCACCCCAATCGACCCAAATAAAAAAATCAAATTAATTATCTATTATAAAAAAATTTAAGACAGCTCACCTCATCCTCAAAAATAACAACACGCCTGATAAGTCAAAATTGCAAAGAACGAACATTATTTATGAGTTCAAATGCCCCTTAAGGAACTGCGTTCCTAAAGAAACCGGACTCATAAATAATTACATCGGTTACAGACCACATGCTTATCCAGACGTCTTACGTTACACCTATCCGATCACAGCTCCATTAGAACCCATTTAAACACACACAAAAATTTACCAGACTCCATTAGAAATATACTAGTAGAAAACACAAATATATTAATTGCTTTCACCTGTAAAAAAAGGTTAAAAATAATGGAGGCTTTAATAATAAAGAAGAAAAAGCCTACCCATAACAATATTAACAACGAACAAAGCCACAACGTGCTAACCGTATTTGGAAATAAAATAAAACCCTACTATACACTAAGACATATGCATAATGCACACACTCAATTAAGCTGAAAAATCAAATCATCCTTGATAATGGCTAAAGGTATAGCCAAAAGTGCGCGGAAAAATAAAACATTTGGACAGTTCTTACACGCCCTTTGTCCAGCAAAGAAAGCACTTGTTCGTACACAAGAAAAATTAAATAAAAAACTTACCCGTAGTTCCTTGTCTGTCGTTTTTAATGAAACTTGCATATATATATATATATATATATATATATATATATATATATATATATATATATGTATGTATGTATGTATGTGTGTGCGTCTGTGTCTCTGTCTGTGCCTGTGTATAAGTAAGCGTAGTAGCAATGGCTAGACAAACATGCGAAATATACATAAAAATTGCTTAAGGACTTTTACCGTGTTAATTACAGGTTTAAAAATTCACATGTTAAAGCACATGGATTTTATTTAACAAGCAAGCGATTGACTATTTCTTTGTACTTTACCTTCAATAATGGACTCAACAATTCATCTTTCAAATTCTGACATCTGCTTAATGCAGTTACTGAACAAAAACAAATCTGACATCACCTACTAAATGTCTTTTGAAATGACATGATATACTTTAAAGTTAATATGCAATCAGAAATATTTTGTCTCTACACAATTTACACGGAATTTTAAAGAAAACATTTTAATGATTATTTTGATTAATATTTTGTCACCTTAATACCACTTGCTTTATATTTCCTTAGATAATTTATTCACTACGACATCATTAAAATATTCTCGAAAATCTTTTTGCATAGTTGTTTTTGCCGCATTTACATCATTACTATTTATGTTAAAGACTCCAAAAATGAAGATTCTGTGACAATAAAATTATTCCAATTAGACTTTCCCTTTTCAACAGAGTTCTAATCTTGGTTGTAATCTATGTAATTTCGCATTTCACGACCGGCTGCTGGCATTGTTAAAAGATATAACGGCTTTCAGTTTTTCGAGCAAAAGAAAATGGAAATAGGAAATCTATTTTCGTTTGTTTTCACAGTCCTGTTGGATTTCAAGCTAATTCATTGCGAAGATACAATTTCTGGTCACGCTGCCTCCATTTCGCGTAATTCAGCTAAACCGGATTCTGAGCTGGTTACTATCGATCGTATATTTTCTGACAGCTGATACAAGACAGAATGAAAGAAAATCGACAAAACTAATTCAACTGTCAAGAACAAGCATGGAATCCTATAAACTTTGGAAACCGAACAAAGCCAAACTGTTTATAATTTATTTGTTCAGTTTTCCGGAAAACCTCCTCAAATGATTAAACTAAATTATAAACGATGTTAAATGGGGCGAACGTTTAGAATACGTATATCGACTTTACATTGAACAGTTTAGGTATATAGGCTGTTCTATGCAACTGAAACGTGGAGACGACAATAAGATAAGTAATTTTGTCAGAAGTCACACAAAATATATTTGATGAATTTGAATTGATTGAAAAGAGTTATATTCCAGTAAATTACACCCGAACTATCATTTAATTTCTGATATTTGCAGTTTAATTTGTATTGCCTATCTATCTATTTTAACAGTTTGAGTGTCTCCGTTTGTGTGACTGAATGTGTATGTGTTTCAAATCATAGATACTAGAATGAGTGAAATTAATTTTTATTTTTTCTCAATATGCAAGTTGATATTGCATATATATATATATATATATATATATATATATATATATATATATATATATATATATATATATATATATATATATATATGAACTTTAGAAATATAATTACATTCATCCGTAGTTTATATGATTGAAAATTATGTTAAATACGATTCTGCATCGATAAATATTTATGTGTAAATTTAATTCTATTTTTAATCATTTCACCGCTAACAATGTAATGCATCCATTATGACCCAAGTGGTTACTGCTTGTTAGAGAATATGAAAATATAAACCCTATTAAAGAAATAGAACATTGAAATAACAAGAATTAAGAAGACAAAAGATTACAATTGACATTACATTTAATCATTTTAAGATCAAAGTTCATTGAGAAGTAAAAAGCCGGTAGATACCCCACCCCCAAAAAATGAGGTAAAACAAAATATTAGCATAGAACTTACGATGATGAGAACTTTCCGTTAATCTAGTACTGTGCTTAAATTCATAATGTCCAGATAACGTAGAAGAAAATTAATCATAATAATTACAATGACTGTATTTATAGAGAAGACATTGAATAGCTCTGTTACAACGGTGGGGAAGTGACTGAAGCCGTGATGCCAGAGCAGGAGATTAAAAATGTATTAAACAGAAAAAGTCAAACCGATTCCATAATTTGATATTTAATTCATGTTAAAAATAAACTGAAAGCGTGAAAACAAAATGTAAGAATTTATTACAGAAATGAACTGACATCAAATAAAAACGAATATGGCATGAAGTTTTTATTGTATAGAGGAGTTTAGTGGAGGCTATAAAACAAAGAAAAGTTGCTTGCATCGGCAAATAGCCTCGTGCATTCGTGAAGTGATTTTCATTGGCACCTTTGAAGTTTGATAATTTGCCCGCTGGCCCAAGAAAATCCTGATTTCAATCTATACATTTACTTCATTAACACAAACAGACAGAAAATTATTGGACTGTTATTGGACCTGAAAATGGTATTAGACCTGACCTTTATCACTATTTGTACGAAAGTTTTACCAAAAAGATTTTGTTCTCTCTATCTTTAAGCCGAATATTCTTCAGAAGTATGCTACAATGTTTCACTTTCGAATTTTTTTAGAGTGACATGTAATCTATTAATACTTAAATCATATCATTTAGTGCAATAATATACACTACTTTGTAAACGCTATTTATAATGCAGAAGAAATGAAAGACTCAATCCAATGACCAGGAGGATAAACCATGAATGCAACTGATAAAACAAGTTAATAGTTTATGACGCTTTTCATAGTTTTTTACATCTGAAAGATAGTTAAATAATTCTGAGTTTTGAAAAATATAAATTTCATTACTTTAATATATAATGTAGGATAAAAATTATTATTTTAACTTTTATTTTTTCAGTTTTATAGATATTATTTTTGCTATAGAGAAAAAGAATCCGGAAAATGTGAAGAACCATACAAGATCAGGAATGTACTGACAAACTGTTGCCATTTCCAATAAAAACCCAAGCCAAGTAGCAAAAAGCAGAAAAACTAAAAGAACTGTTCGAAAATACCGAATCAAGTGAGATTCTACATTACGTCAAGGGAGTTGTCATTTCAAATTAGAATATTAGATAGGTTCATTTATGTTTGGTACTTACAAAGATCTTACATCATTTTTAAGGAAAAGATTATTACAATAATTTATGTAAAATTTATTTGGAAAGATGTCTTTTATAAAAATTATAGTTCTCCCCAAAATTGCTAATAAAATATCTACTCGTAAAATAGAACTCTTTTTAAACGATTCAAAAAAAGGTTCGGCTTTAAATAAAGCAGAAATAGTTTATAAAGCGAAAGAAATATCAGGCATTTAGTCTTTAATGCGTTTTTAATTCACCACACAAACACACGCACACACATACACACATACACGTAAATATAAAAGATGATGATTGCGTTTGGCATGAAACAGTCTGTCGCCTCTGAGTGTTGACTTAAATGTTCACTTTTATATTTCATACGATCTAAATATAGCATATCTTAAAACTATATTTCTTCAGGGTGTTAAGTCAGGACACCTGGCTGGCTACTCATACATAAATTAGGAATTACTTCTCAATCACCCTGTATATATATATATATATATATATATATATATATATATATATTTGTATGTATTTATATATATTTGTATGTATATATATATATATATATGTGTGTGTGTGTGTGTGTGTGTGTGTGTGTGTGTGTGTGTGTGTGTGTGTGTGTGTTAGTCATTCTGGTTTTCTTGCAAGGTAATATCAACACTGGACACAATTCAGGCTTTTTGTGGAGAGACACGAGTAACCTCTTCAGGGTGCAGGCCATGGTCCAGGGCGATGGTTTATGGAGAGCGTGCACTACCCAGAGACCGAGGTAAGCTCTCGTCTGTACCAACAAGATGTAGCGAATTATAGAGTATTACATTTGTGGCCGGCTTGACAGCAGTTGTTACCCGAAAGTATTCAGTGTTAACAACTAATTGCTTTTGAGTTTTATTTTTAGCTAGACAAAGCTGATAAACTTGTGCCACCTCCTTCAGGACTTCATCGGACTAATTTTGTTATGTTAGTAGTAAAATAAATGGGAATTTATTTACATTGGCAAGGATAAGTTTTCTTTTTCCATCTTCATCTATCTCACTCACTCTCTCTCACTCCTCTCTTTCTCAGGGGGCTGGGTATTTTAGATTTTAGATTCCAGCCGAATTCATTTAGAGTCTTTTACTTTCCATTAACTTTCTAAGTAGATATTCCATACTTTGGTATTAGAAGATCTGCTATGAAGGGTGAAATTTTGACAAAGCCAGGATGCAACTTTACTGTAGAGGAGCCTTGCGATTAAGAGACTATTCTAGGCATTTATGCCGTAGTCAATTATTTTCTCCTTTGATTATGGCAGCATTTTTATGGCAAAGTTTTGGTCACTCTCCTTATTGAAGAACCTATTTCTTTACCCTTCCTAGATATTAAGCTATAGCGTATTATACAAGCCAATGTTTAGAAATGGATTCTGATCTGTTGTTACGCTTTCAATCTGTTTAGAATGGTAATTTATCATGAAATACTATCCAAATCATCAACGATTTTATACCGACTGATTTCCCGGTACAGTTCTAAATGACAAAATGTACTTAACAATATCTTGAGATTTTGAATGTTCTCTATATTTGCAGCAAGAAAGTAAGAAATAAATAAAACATGTTGTATTATTTAGTTTTTATCTTCTCTGAAAAGACAATTTCGGACTTTAATTTTCCAGGATGTCTAGAACAGGAAACACGAATAGAAGATGATTGAATGATATATTTCTTGGACGGTTTGCAATTTGGTGGGAACAAAAAAGTTCTTGTCTGTTTCAGCATCAGTATAATAGGATTATTTTGTCAATACTCTGTCTTGCTTTCTTCAACAATGCCAGTAAATTTCTGGATAGACTTGAAAGACGATATCTGTTATACTCTTGCATACTATGTCTTTGTACATTGTAAAATACTTTGTACTTCGGATTTTCCGACAACGTTGTCTTTTTTCTGTCATTGATTGAGAGACGTGGCAGTTAATAAACATTTCTTAAGCGGTAGACTTAGACATAAAGCATTCTTATTTACACAGGAAAACTTGATAATATAAAATCCGGAGAGAATCATTTAACAAGAACTGAATTTATGTGTTTTTGAATGTATAAATGAAAATGAAGAGATCAATTTATTTCTTTCATTACTTTCACAAGTTGGCCGTAACAAGTTTTATAATCAGACATCTACAATAATAGCCCTAAACGGCCTGATATCTAATATTTACATTTCACTATATAGATTTATAATTTTATATTATCTTATATAAATGACATTTCCAAGAAAAAAACTTATCTACAAACACACACGGAGGAGGAGGCATAGACAAATTATTAAGGGATGTTATAGAAAATATAGAGCAACAGAACTTAATACATGTTGCAAAATAGAGGGAAATGATAAGTTAGGTACATGCATAAAACGTGAAGGGCTTGTAAAGCAAAATTATAAAACATCAAAACCGAACTGGATGGGAGAAAGAAAATATATGATACATACTGAATTAATAGTGGCATACTGAAGCTAATGAGGGTAGAAGGGAATACCTGCTGCCCGGGGAAGATTTGTGTAAGCACGAGATGACATTCGTCATGCACCAATAAATAATCCACACATAACATAAAACATATTTTCTTTTGCAGATTTCTAGAATGTTGTAAACGTTAATGTCTGTTTGTAAATAACTTTAGAAATTTGTTTAACATTTTTATTTCCAATTTGAATAATGATGTGTTTAAATATATTCGGAGGTACCGGGAGAAATCTCGCCCCAAAATATCCTGAAATTATTTACCCCCTAGAAGACGTGCCGAGTCTTCTATATTGCCAATTAGATTAGGTATATGAATTATAAAGAAAGGAAAACGATCCTTTTTTATCGAATAGATTATAAATATATACACCACAGACGATAATACTTTCTAAATTGGAGAATGTTGCATGGAAAAGTTGGTTTTCACTTCAGTTCTAAATCTGTTGGTCAGCTGTCCTGATAAGATCAAACAAATCCGCCTCCATTATTTAGGTTACATTAATCCTTAGAGAAACGTATTATAAATTACTGACACTTGTTTCTTCGATCTCATTAGACTTGTCATATAACTAAGTTCATATAAGTAGAGATTCAAACATTCATTCACATGAGTAGAAATGAAAACTAGCCAAAGATGTTAGAGGATCAATGGGGGTTCCGTTGTACACATTCAACCTAAGATGACCGACTTAAACGTAGGTTTCTTTTAACAAATGAGCCGTTAATACTTTGACCTGTTGTCCTGTAATTCGAGATTTAAGGTTTACTTAAAACTTAAATATATCACGGAAGAGATTTTCTATTTGAATCGTTATTTTCATTTCCACCTCAGACTTGTTGAACATAACCAAGATTATCAGTCAAATGATCGTACTCTAGCTTAATGAAAAGCGTAGTCAAATAATCAGCGATTTCCTTAGGTCGTTTATTTAGTAAGATTAGCGATTATCGGAAAAAATCTTTTCAGTCAGCCAATACTGATTATAATTTATATAAAATATGTTTCTATATGGACATGTGTTACTAAATATGTGTTTGCAAATCAAGACAAATGCAATTTTATGCAGATATTTGGGGCGCGAATAGTTTGATTCTACTATGAAGCGAGATCTTAGTGGAGAAATGTTTAATTTAGTTATCCAGTAAATGAAATGAAGGATTTTCATTTTTCAGTTATTGTTCGTTTTGAAATTGTCACAAACCAATATATTGTTTTCTACATGATGACAACTGATCGACATTAGCATCAGCATGAAGGAAATATAGATAGAAATATAGACAGAAATATGTTCACAAGAATCTGAAGTAGTAATTATCAAGCTAATGTAAGCTGCGGTGAATCAATAGTTCTATATAATTATTTGTTTTTTATGAGATGCACGAGTATATATAGATGTATGTACAAGTATGCATAAAAAAAACAAGTGGTCCAATATAGGCACTGTTTTGGACGGAATTGGTCACCACTCCCATAAATACTAACAAAGCTGTAATATCTCATAGATGATGAAATAATGGATTTTAAAACATATGTAGTGATGCCCACAACAAAATTACTATTTTAATGTCAAACAATAATACAAAAAACCACCAAAACAACATTTAACGTATAACAAATTTATTAGCCATCTTACATCAATAATGAATTGTGTAACCTTTATTCTTTATTATAGCCTTTAAACATTTTAAATGGCCCTTACAAGATCACTATGCATAAAAGGTATCTTGCTCCATTCTTCTTTGGCAATAGCTTCTACATCCTCCAAATTTAAAGGACTATTCTCCTACTTTTTTCTTCAGATATGCCCATAAATTATCAATGGGGGTTTATCAGGGATTTGTGTGAGTATACCAATACATTAATTTTGCTGTCGTCTAAGTGTTTTGTAAAAAGTTGTTCCGTGTGTTTCGGGTCATTATTGGAACGTCCAGTGACGCCCTAAAGACAGCTTTCCGTTTTGTTTTATATTATTGTTTAGAATAACCAAATACTGCTCTTTATCTATGATACTCTGTACTCTCACTAGTTCTCCTGATGCAAAAAGCAGCAAAACTTTCTATGAGCAGATGGTCAAGTACTGTACTTAATTGTAGGGAGATTATGTTTTTGGTTTGCGTGCTTCATTCATTTTCCACCAAACATACCGCGAGTTCAGGTGACGAAATATTTCTAGCATGGTTCCAAAATTTACTTCCATGTTCTAGATGGCTTGTATTAGGTTGGTGCAAAAATAATGTCGTTTTCTGACGTTCCACTTCAAAAGATCATAACTCCTTTCATAATAAACTTTATTAATCGAAATAAGAACCATTAGAATCGACACATTCTTGCCAACGAAAAACAAGTTTATTTATCGCATTAGCATGGAAATCCGGAGTTCTGGAAGCGATGAAGTCACTGAAGGCCGATTCGGCATCATATCGGCTTTTGAAGCATTTTTCGCGCAGTAAGTTGTCCAGATGCTTGAAAAAGTGATAATCGGTGGACGAGAGGCCCGGTGAATATGGTGGATGAGGCAGAGTCTCGTAGCCCAATTCGTTCAGCTTCTGCAGGGTCAGTTGAGCAACATGCGGGCGAGCGTTGTCATGGTGGAGAATTGGTCCCTTCATATTGACCAATCTCGGGCGCATACGTTGGAGCTTCTGGTGCATTTCGTCAATTTGTCGGCAGTACTTCTCCGCCGTAATCGTTTGACCCGGATTCAAGAAGCTGTGATGGATGAGACCGGCCGCAGACCACCAAACAGTCACCATAACCTTTTTTGGTGCAATTTCGGCTTCGGGAAGTGTTGTGGAGCTTCTCCAGCATCCAACAACTGTGCCGAACGTCGCCGGTTATCCTAGAGGATCGCCTTCTCATCACACGTCACAATCCGCTCGAGAAATGGGTCGTTTTTGTTGCGCAGAAAGAGCGTAGAAGACACCTCAAAACGACGATTTTTTTATTATCGTTCAATTCATGTTGCGCCCATTTATCCAACTTTTTTGACTTCCCTATTTGCTTTAAATGGCGACCGACTGTTGAGTGGTCAACCTCGATTTCAACAGCAACTTCTCGTGTAGTTTTTCGAGGATCGGCTTCAATTAAGGCTTTCAAATGTTCTTTATCAACCGCAGTCTGCCGGCCGCAACCGTCTTCATCTTCGAGGCTCTCGTCACCATTGCGAAATTTCTTGAACCACCGTTGTGCCACACGTTCGTTAGTGGTTCCTGGGCCAAACGCATCATTGATATCACGAGCTGTCTCGGCAGCATTTCGGCCTAGTTTGAACTGGAACATGAATTTTATCCATGCTGTTGAAAAGCCTGCAAAAAATGAATGAAGAGATTGAGAACGGTAATGAATAACACGATTCGATATAGCGAAGAACGCACTTCAAAATGATATATAATATGGCTATATATATCAAGGAATTAATTCAGAAATCATATATAAAAGTAACATATGTGACATTATTTTTGCACCAACCTAATAGCATAAACTATTCTGGACTTTTTATGATTAGCCTTAAGTAATGGAGTTTTCCTTGGGCGAAAAGCTAGATTACTGCTCGATTAAAGCATCTAGTGACTGTCTTAATCTATACATTGAACCTGGATATCTTTACATCATTGACAATGCTATTTATCAATAAGTGAGGATTCTTCGAGACGTCTCTAACAATTTCCCTTTCATTCTCTTAAAGTCAATCGTTTTCTGCCTGTTTTAAATTATTCTCAACACAATGACTTTTGTTTTTCTTCTTCATAATGCTACTAATTGTCGAACTAAGAACATTTAAAATCTTTGAAAGAGTTTTATATCTATCACCTTGTTTGATAGAGTGAATAGTCTCTCCGAGGAAACACGTCTTTAACAAAATATTCTACATGTCTCATCGCCTCCATTTATGATTATGTCACTATTATACATCCTACAACCAAACATTAATTCCTGCCTACAAACCTACTTACCAATCTATATCCATCCATACACACAGCCAATCATATATACATATATTTCCCCTAGTCAGTATTCGCAGTCAGTTTCGTTCCAAAATTAGTATCCTAGTTTAAACCAGCGTCATTTGGACATAAAATATTCAGTTAGAAATTCTTGATTGAAGATTAATCACGTGACCAGCAATTCGAATGCGCTTGATTTATGTCTTAATATTAATTAAAGTTATCGTAAGTTGTTATTTGAATATTGTGTTAAACCAATTCTGTTTGTCAGAAGGTTGTCTTGATAAAATTAATTCCAAATCCTAAAATTTCCCGGGATTGAACACCGACAAACGGCAGCAATAGGAATTATTCAACCTCTTCGATTTTGCAATGTTCCATGCGTACCTATTTTTCAATCCTTTTTTCCTAATTTTCATTTTTAATCATCATGAATTTTTCACAGTTGAAGAAATATTCCGATTGAAGTAAGAAAAGGTAAAGTTTCTTCTTACATTTCTCATACATACACAGTGTCTGAAATCATTCCTTTTATTTTCGCAACTATTCGGTTACTTTTCCGGTACATTCTATTCACAAATAAATCATTAATCATACACTAAAATGCAGTAGTAATTTTCGTGAAAAAAAGTAGACTTGCATAATATAATTCCTTTCTACTAAGAATAAAGTATTCCGTCTTTGGTATTAAATTTTGTCTTTTTAATTCAAAAATTGTTGTTTCTCTTATTCTGTTTGTCATTTCTCAACTCAAAACTTTTCAAAACTAATTTCCGGTGATTAGTCTTCGGAAACCGGATCAAATTTGTAATATATTATTTTATATAAAAAAATCATTCGCTTGAAGACATTTTGGTTGACATCTAACGAACTTTGTCAGACTAAAATTGCAGAATTTATGTCGATGGAATTTTTTTATTCTTGCAATTACATTTTAAGCTACGCGATATCAGATGATACTTTGCTATATTAAATTGGAATTAAGTAACCGACTTTGATAGAATATAACTTACGTTTTACATTTATCTTATAAATATACAATATGAATTTCAGCCAATAAGTTACAAGAAATATCTACAATAATTTATTTGGTTTTGCGCGATTTTATAGTGGCACACGCGAGTTGTTTTTCTTATTATAGATATATGTTTATTAATTATTTATTTATTTCAGATATATGATGTTTTTCATCGCTCTTAAGATAAAAGCTCAGAAAGGAAAGAAACTTTTTTAATGTTACTGAATAACAGAACACAATAATAGAAAATGAAAAAAAATCGTTGAGCAGAAATCACACAACAACAAACAAAAGGAAACCATGAAAAAGAACATAAAAATGGTAAAAAGAAGAAAAGAGGATTGACTGTTAAGAAAAGAGAGGAAGCTGGTTTTGAAAAAACGCAATGGAAATACATGGAGTATTGACTAAATACAGGGAACAAACAGGTAGAAAGATCTAATTTAGTGGACAAGACAATGAAAAGTGATGCCTCAGCATTATATTTTTAGTAAATAATTACTGATTACTTATGTTGTGTCGTTCATGGAAATATTCAACCTAAAGATTTTAGTAAAAAAAAAAAGCGTGAGATGAGAAAATATTTCAGGCAAATCTTGTAACCCGCAAATTTATAGATAAACGAAGTTGATGTTGTCGAAATAAATGCAGAAGATTATTGTAATTTCTTACAAAATATGTTTTGTAATGGTACAATTCAAAATCAATGAATTTAATATAAGGAGTATATATTGCCTATCAATATATATTCATATATGAATGGAAACAAAAAGAAAAAATATGTAACTGAATTCAAGACCATATAAAATTTACGCAAAATAATTTACATAGAGATACATAGATAGATTACTAGGTATATTCCACACAAAAAGCAGGCAGCCATCAACACGCTCACACACACACTCACACACGCACACAGAGACATATTTAAAAGAGAGAAACTGCAAACGGATTTGGTTATAATGTGGATTTGTTTTAGTGTATATAATATATTTTATTTTTCATATTTCTGCTACACGGGTTTCCGATCTCGTGACCTTCTTCAGGCTAATAAAAGGAATAAATTTTGAAAAGGAATGAATTTTCCTTATGTTCTTTTAATGTCACATTGTTCGTTTCTGTATTTGTTAATCACACTTGAACTCCACAAGAACTCCTGTAAAGAGGTTTGTCGTTTAGTTTTCTAAATAGTTTTCTTATGTTTAGAGCAATGTCTAGGATATCTTCTTCTTAAAGGGCTATTTTATGGCATACCTTGCTGCCGATAATGCAGCATTGGCCAGCATATAGAAATACATATGCATTGGAGATTGCGAAGTAGTAGGAAACAGACTATCACCGCTCTGTGTTGACCTGTGTGTAGAGTATTATATATATATATATATATATATATATATATATATATATATAAGGTAACCAAAAACTTCTGTCCATTTTTTGATTAGTCATTGAATGAAGTTGTAATATATAGGAAATGCGTGTCGCAATTGTTTTCAAATTCGGACAGCCGAAAGTAGGAACATCAAACGTTATACAAAACATGCGCACCGCGCTCGGCCATCAGTTATAAGCCGGACAGCTGTGAGAAGGATGGAAGTGTCTAGAGATCTCGTTCGGCGCTGTTTGCTTTACGACTCCAAAGTGGGCTTATCAGCAACTGCATCAAGTAGCCACATATGTCAAGCGTTTGGGGATAGTGCTGCGGATGAACGAATTGCAAGGCGTTGGTTTCGAAAATTCAAGTCGGGAGATTTGTCTCTCCATGATGAGCCTCGCAGTGGACGACCACAGGTCTTGAATGACGGAGTCCTGAAGGTGGCCATTGAAGATGACAGTAGTCTAACGTCTGGTGAACTTGCAAGACAGTTCAACGTTTCGTGTGAAACAGTTAGACTTCACCTGCACCGCCTAGGTAAGACGTACAAACTGAGCTAGTGGGTTCCGCAAACGCTGTTGGAGGTCCACAAGGGACAACGAGTGGCAGCCTGCGTATCGCTGCTTTCTCGCCACCGTACCACAGCCTTATTCAATCGAGTGCTTACCAGTGATGAAAAGTGGGTTCTGTACGAAATTCCCAAGCGTTCCAAACATTGGTTGTCTCTTCAGGATGCTGTCCCTCACACCGGAAGACCGCCTATGCACCCACGCAAGATTATGCTTTGTGTCTGGTGGATAGGTCGTCAAGTGTTTCATTATGAACTGCTACCAACGGACCAAACGGCCACTGGAGACCTATACTCGCAGCAATTGAAACGTGTGCAACAGGCATTGCGCCAGAAGGAGCCAGCACTGGTGAATCGCAAAGTTGTGCTTTTCCTCCATGACAACGCCAGGCCGCATGTCGCACGAGTGGTCAGGGATACCATACAGCAACGTGGGTGGGAGACATTGTGCCATCCACCTTTTTCACCTGACCTTGCGCCATCCGATTACCACCTCTTCCACTCCCTGGATAATCATCTTCGTTAGAAATCCTTCACCAATGAAACAGACTTGCGCAAAGCCCTTACGGACTTCTTTACGTCAATGAGTTCTACCGCAAGGGCATTGAACAGCTGGAGACACGTTGGCAGAAGGTGCCGGATGCCAATTGCGATTACTTCGAAGACTAAATATAAGTTACACATACTATGAAGTGTTTTCTTTTTTCCTTTGAAAACGGACAGAACTTTTTTGGTTACCTTATATAGCGGTGACATACTGAAATTCGATTTAAGTAGTTGAAAAATTTTATTTGATGCTATCCGTGCATTTTTGTATATATTTTATACTGACACTTGTAAAGGAATAAAGTATTTTGTTCTAATTATTTAATCTCTTTCGATGAAAAATATTTCAGAATAAGAATAACGGCATAACGGCATAACGGCATTTTCAGTTCTTTGGATACTAAAAATAATGAAAAATATAAATGTCATAAGAATTATTCACTTTTTGGGAGTTTCTTGACAATGTTTTTATTTTCCTTTTAGTCTTGCACTTGGAGGTTTAATGCACAATACTTTTTAAGTGTACTTATTTATAAATATTACAAGAAGAAATTGCAATATCCAATGATATTTAATAATAATTATATTTTGAATATATCTATATGGCTTCCTATATGAATCGAATTCCAAGAAAACACCAAGTCTCTTAGTGGCTTTATATAGCAGAATTTGCATGTAGGGCTCGAGTGGATTAATAGAAAGTGGGTGAAGAATAAACGACTTTGTTTATCTTGTTTACGTCTTAAGCCGATATCATGACTAGAATAATAACATCTAGTCATTTTATTAAGTCTGTATGTAAACATTGTAGGTCTGTTAATAGACGACTTACAGATATATATATATATATATATATATATATATATATATATATATATATATATATATATATATATATATATATATATATATATATATATATATATATATATCAACATCCAGGCCATGTTGTCGGTCACTACGGCGTCCATCACATGTTGAATGATCTCAAGACCAGAAATTCTTAGTTCCACCAGTTGTATCCTTCACAAAAGAAACCTCCATAGCACGTTCACTGGAACTAATCATTCATATTACCTTCGCATTCCATTAGTAAGAAGGAAGTTTTATTCGTAAAACCTTTACACAAGAACTCCTACAATATGGAATAGGCTCCCGAGAATAGGATTCCCCATCATTACACTTTTAATCTCAGTTTAGATTTAAAGGTTATCTTTCGTACATATCCGCCTACTTTTCTATACTATATGCGGCGCTCGGATTTGATACCGGGTAGTCAGTTATTTAAAAAGACTAGGGGTGCATGTGATCCCACCTTTTCAGCTATTACACAGTACCATCTATGAAGTTTTTTTGGTTATCAGAAAGTACATTTGTTTTCATGGAACAAATAGCCGAGTGTCGAAGCCTCGCAATAAAATTCTGCTAAGGATGTGCCTAAACCAAACGATATGTAAATGTTAAAGCCTTTTTTGTAAGTTAAACTAATACTAAATTGATTTTTACTTTCCATTTTTTTTACCATTATTTGTAAACGTTTATACTTTTTAAGTACTCAAATATTTTAAAATACACGAAGAATGTGAAATGAGCTTTATATAAAATTCTTACTTATCTAAGAATACTTGTTTAATATATTATTACATCTCTTGATATTTACATATTAATTCTTGGAAGCATTGTTTATAATTTGATAAATGCGTTATTCAAAACGAAAAGGTGTGCCATTAGGGCCAAGCAATAAATAGTGATTATTCACCTGGCATAATTATGAAAATATAATAGGATTTCCTTATCCGTTTGACATTCTTACAAAAACTAAAAATAATAAATTACCTTAAGAAGAAGATCAGATTTTCAACAAAACCAATTCTTCATAAGATTTAACTGTTTTGTAAAGCATATAAAATAAAAGATTTTCTGGGAATCTTGTATTTCCTAAGAGAGGAACTCTGCTTCCCAATTTTCTCCCGGTGTTTGAAAGAGCATTTAGGATGACGCTAAATGCTATTATTGGATATGAACATCAGCCTTGATATCTATACCAGTATCGATTAAACTATAGCATTTTCTTTCACTTAAATCTTCTGTTTAATACGATTTGTCCAGCAGTTTTCTTTTAAATTTATTGATTTAATGATTGGTCATTTTGATTTATTAACCTATTTAGCCGAATGTTTGATCCAGCGATTATTATCATTATTAGTAGTAGTAGTAATATTAATGGTGATACGAGTCATTTTTGTTGCTACGTTTTTCTGTTGATGCTTTTTTATTACAACGAAGATTTGAATATCGAAATGGAAAATCAATAGAATATTTTCTCATAGACTTATATTGCATTAGTAGATGTGAATTATTTATCTTGTTCTTCCAATGAAATTGCGAAACCAGTAGTCTGAGTGATGTGATTGCCTGTCAACATTTTCAAATTTGATATATTTTCCACAGGCTTGCACCTTATTTCTGTTTTTCTGTTTGTCTGCCTGTCTGTCTCATTCTCTCTCTCCGTCTGACTGTCTCTATCCCTATCTTCACCATCTCTCTCTCCCTATATATATATATATATATATATATATATATATATATATATATATATATATATATATATATATATATATATATATATATATATATATTGAAATGTTTAAAATTTAACCCTGACCAAGACTGAATAAAATGCAATCTTTCCTAATACATACAGATTCATATAAGACTGTCCTAGTTTTTCAACATGTTCACGTATGTATATATCGCTTAGTGAATAAACATTGAATAATACTCATATATATATATATATATATATATATATATATATATATATATATATATATATATATATATATATATATATATATATATACATTCAATACCATCACTTGATAAATGACTATTTGTGTAGTGATTTTATAACATTTTTATGTTATAATCTTCGAATAAATGATTATATATATATGTGTGTGTGTGCATGTGTGTGTATGTGTGTGAGAGAGAGAGTGTGTGTGTGTGTGTGTGTGTGTCTGTGTGTGTATCTGTGTCTTTATGTCTGTGTGTTTGCTAGCCTTTAAGCATGAAGACATCAAAAATTTTCCTAACAGGCACTTATTCATTGTACCATTAATTTACGCAGCAGTGACAAGGATATATCCAATGATTCCAGATACCAAATTCGTAAACCAATTTAAAATTAAACAAAATACCTTTTAGTCTTTAGATAATCGCTGAAGAAAATAATTTCTTTTGTAAACATCTGTTAATGAAAAATCTATTCTGCGCAGAAAACAATGCGAAAACCTGATGTTTAGACAAGACTATTTCATGCAACAACAAAAAAACGCTTTTCAATTTCGGTCCGAAAAAAATTAGCAAATTGCATCCGATTCAATTAATTCTCATGTCACGAAATTCATCTGACGAGGTAGATGCGTGATACCATTTCAGAAATCTCTCAAGTGACAGAACCGTTTGCAAAAACAAATCAAAGAATGTCCAAGTAGAGGAATCGTAGAGCAGGACACAGCATTCCATTTGTTTAAGAATTAGTTTCTCTTTTCTTTAAAACTCTCTTACATATACGTGTTCATGAGAGTGCCAAGTAATCTGCGCCCCTCATTGGATAATATTTATTAATCGGTTACTATTTTACTAAATTGCAATCATATATAATAAGGCATTTGTCTTAAAACATATCTCTTCATCGAATTTTGCTTTTATATTTACATAGGCTGCTATGAATGGCAGAAATGGTTGTTTGACTTCCCCCAAATATATATTATATATAATAAGGAATTTAACTTCACACACGTGAAAGGCATATAAGAGAATGTTTTAACTTCCCTTAAGTTTTATACTAAAAATTATTCACATGTTCTTATGATATCCGGGTTGTTGAGAGATGTTTGCAGATTTTATTTGAAAAATGCAACAAGATAAATTGTTTACAGACATGATGATATGATTTTTTAAATGGTCTCTTTACATCAATCTTTAATGTAACATCTCACAATCTGTGCCTCTTAAAATAAATTGATTCATTCTGCAGTTATTTTTTAACATGTAAGTCATTTCATGTCAACCAATGAAATAAAGTCAGTAAGACGGAAGGAGTTACTGAGTATGAGGGTATGAGAAGGAGGCATTATTATGGAGAAAGAACTACAAAAGAAGAGAAATTAAGAAGACAGAAGGAAACGATTTTTGAAGATCAAATTTGACTGGAATGTAAGAAGCCGGAAGAGATCTCCACAAATATAGAACTTATAGTTATATCTCTGATGAGATCTTTTCCCCAATCTACTACTGTGCTTAAATTATTAATTTAGGAATCCTCAAAGAAAATTCATTAGAACAATTATCATGAAAATATAGAATTGATAGAGGGAAGCGATGTTATGTCTCTAGGAAAGAGATTGTAGCCGAAATGCCAGATCAGGACCAATAATAGTTGCAGATACGTATTTGTATTTTATCAAGTATATCTAAATACATAACAGAAGCAATATATGCGGCAGCAATATCCAATGCTAGAACGAATGGTAGGTTTATAAATGTTCAAAGATTCTAGCGAGAGAAACTGTCTAGGATGACACATTAATCCGGCTTTCATAGCAGCAGGCCTAGCGATTGGTTCCATATAATATTTATATTTCATTGCATCGATTCACTCTTCTGGAGGTTAACATAAGGCATCCTGATGAAAGGCAAAAAGGCTTCTCTGAGACGATTAAAAGAGAGGCGCTAAAATTAACAAACCATTCCTCGCCGCATTTAACAACAGATTTTAGGTAGGTTTTGAGATCATCTGCCAATTTGACCCCATTGACCCGTTCAGAAGTACTCTTAAAATAATTGTGTTATCAGCATAGGTACCGAGTTGAGAAATGATGAAATCAGGAGAGTCGTTGATGGAGAAAGCCAGAATGCCAAACCTTTTCAAATACCTTCCATATATCTAAGGCAATAGCCCGAACTTCAACGTTCGTATATAAACCTTGATATACTCTGCGATAATTAATTAAAAAGTTAATATATCAACAGTTAACCTAGAGAAACAAATTCTATACAGCTTATCTGATAAAACGATACTGCAAGGTATGATGTGTAACCGATTTAGATTTGATTAGCGCCTCTAGTCATTTGCTGAAAAGCGGTAAAAAAACCTATTAGGTCGATAGGTCGAAGTATCAGGTGGCTTTAAAAGTCTGAAAATACTAAAACGGATTTCTCGCAAACACGAAGGCGAGAAGCAGCAAAGCATTTATTATAGTGTTTAGAAAGAACAGGATCCAACTGTATGGAGCCCAGGCGATTTGTAGAGATCTAGTTTAGAGATGATAACAGAACCCGTATGTCAAAAGTAGAATCCGAGGTGAATTTACGAGAAAAACATTCTGCTTCATCAGCAGAAGATTTTAGCAGCCTTGATTAAGTGAAGAGATGATAGAAGGAAAACTTACTCTTATTTAAAACCCTTTTACAGAGCCGACAGTAGTCACGAAAGGCTAACATGTTTGATTGATAAAAAAGAGTGCAGTCTGAACGAGTAAATGGACATTGACGTCTGAATTCTAACTATCCACTTCCTTTGATAGTTAAAGTTATTTCAACCATTTTATGTTATTTTTAAGAAAACGTTTCACGTGTTTTCTATAAAAATTTGAACGTAAATTAATGAAGGAAGAAATACATTATCTACCGTTTATTAAGAATATGTTCTATATAAAGAAATTTCTTATTCTCACTTAACAAACAATAAATTAATGTGGAATTCATTATGCTATTATATTCTGCCAAATTCACTACGAAATAAATAAACCTCAACTGAATGTGAGAATAGTTTATTAAACTCTGGTGTATACGGACATGAAACTGTCAGTTCTTATATATAATTTATTCACTCAGAATTATAAATATATTTTCACATTTAAATATTTCTTAGAGATATGTTACCTAAAAATAATTGCTGTTAGTTAAAATATAATTGAAATCTAATATTTGCTCTAAACAAATATGATGATTTCAAGATAGAAACATTGAATGGTTCTTGCTTTATCTGCATTACGTTTTCCATTCATAGTATTTCAAATTTTTAATTACATTGTTAACTTGGTAGAAGTATTTACATATTACTAAAATTGTTCCTGAAACGATAGGCCTGATAATTAGACAAAATATATTTCAAATCTGTTTGGGAGAAAACTCTACACACTTTTCTTGTTTTGTAACATTTACAATGAGGAAAACAAGGTTTGATTGAAAAATGAATATTTTGAAAGTTTACCATAATCCTGTTTTGTTTAGTTTGCATGACAAGCCGTTCGAACATTGTAAATGAAGATGGATGTTTTTTGAGTCGCTTTGAATAGATGTTAAAATACACGTTGTACATTAGATTAGAAAACTCAGAATTAAAGCAACTAACACTTATATTAGATTTGATTTTTCCATTAAAATATCTTGCGTGGATAAAATGTTGAGGTTGGTTAGGGTTAATTAACTAATAAATGAATCACATCAAGTCGCAATAAGGAATGAAACGGCACCAAAAGGAGCAAGAATTGCGTAGTTTTAAACTGACAAAATAGGTGAACGGGGAAAATCTAGCAACTCTGTGAATTATATTCATTCAATATTCGCTGGAATTTATTTTCTATGACAGAGACCCGAAAAAGACTCAAGGGTATAGTGCCTGAACTGCTCTGTTGTGAAACAAACAAAATCAATATTCAAGCCTGAAATGATTATTCAATAACAAGAAAGTCACGTTCATTTAACAGAATCGTATGAATCATTTCCGTAGGGTGATCCCAGGAATTTCAAACACGAATCGTCAAAATTATGCACTTTCATTCCAATGTGTTTTGTTGGGTTAGCTACTATTCTAAAACATGAATATTTAGCGTCTGAAACAATATTCTGGCAATTATTATACTAACAGAGTATTTGAAGGCAACCACTCGCATAAAAATGCGTCTCTAAAAGACCTAACTTGCATCATACGTCTTAGACATTTATTTATTACTCTTTTATCTTTCAGTTAGGAAATATTTAGTTAACTATCTATCTATCTATCTATCTATCTATCTATATATATATATATATATATATATATATATATATATATATATATATATATATATATATGTATGTGTGTGTATGTGTGTGTGTGATAAGAATATAGTTTTAATGTATGTTATATATATATGCATAAAAGTCCACATTAATAGGGATAAATTGTATATAATTATATATGTGAACACTGAGATAAACACAGAGTGGTTACAGATGTCCTGAAGATTGTTTTCAAGCATGAAACAGACACTCGCCACCAGGTATTGACTGCAGTTTCCACCAGGTAATAATACTGGATTTAGAATGACGGTTTTCAAGGTCAGCATGATTTAAACGCGAAGGAATTATTAAATGCAATCTCCCAACTGTTCTTCATCTTATTGTGTTTTTATCATAGTAATCATCATCATCATCATTATCATCGTCATCATCATTACCATTAGTTCCTATACAAGGCGTGACCGTTGGGTCACTGCACAGTTGAACTATTGATCATGGACGTCCATACATTTGGTTATGAGTCAATATCTGAATTTCTGCTAAAATGTTTCTAGTCTATTCAATGACATCAGCACATTTTACTTTTGTATATCTCTCCGTCTCTTAACTTAGGTGATATTTCCTAGCATGGTCTACTGTCTCTTGTGATGTAGACTTAGCATTTCAATTTTCTCTTCTTGGTAATTGTAATGAGGTCTTCCAACGAACTTCTTCATTGATAGTCTCAGTGCATGGAGGGAATGTTTCTGTATCATCTCATGTCTAATACTTGCATTCTATGCTGTAATTCTGCGGTTCCTGTCCAAGATTCGCAGATGTAAAGAAAAAATTAGAAGGTCAGTTCACAGAACAGACTGATACTTTATGTAAGGAAGATGTTCCAGGAAATTGTTAGTTTTGAGATAGCTGTCTTTGTGCCACTCTTGAAATATATTCTGGATCCCTCAATGCAGTTAATCCATTTGAATTGGCCGGATAGTTCCTGGCCGCCGATTTCAACTTGGAAGACATTTCTCATTGCTTATCATGAGTTTTCTCTCTTCTGATATTAACGTCATAGATGGTGGATTTATAATTCCCGTTATTTACCAGACTAATGAGATCCTCTCTTTTGCCAGCTCGATAATATTTGTCATATATAAAGTTGAGTTTGTGATGTGACCTCAGATGACGAGTATACATTGGTATTCATGAAATACGTCAAACGTTATATGCTCAAGGGATATGTGAAAGAACGTAAGGACAGGAATATGCATTGGTGTACACCGACTGATGTGTAGAACAACTTTCCCTTGAACAGTATCTCTCTGCTTGCTATATCATAAAGATAATAGATACTACATGTCGAATTGTTACCCATGTTATATTTATTATTGTTGCCCACAATACCTAGTTTTCATTTGAATCGATGAAGACGTTGTAGAATTCCTGTTGGTGTTGCGTGTAATTATTGCATACATCTTCGACCATGAAGGTTTGGGCGTCTTCCACTTCAAAATTCAGACTGTTCTGAATTAAGCTTATAAATATTTTTAAAAAAGATTCCTTTTAAACTGTAGGGGATAGGGAAATTGAACTGTGGGAAAGTTTCGCTCAACTCTGAAAATAACTACACAACCAAAACATTAACTTAAATACTCAAGTCATGTTCTTAAATAGTCTTGTCAGATCGTGGGTTCCATATATCTGTTATGCATGGTGCCAAACAGAATGCGCCATCTGTATAAAACCGCTTTCTCAGATCAATGTTTAAAAATGGCTTCGAGCGAAAGAACCATGTAGATCTTAGCGAGGACCACTCCCCTTCGAACCTCGTGGTCGGTTGCTATAAAACCCAAATTAAAGTACCATAGCAAATAACAGAAACCGCATCAATTTTGGACTACCTCAACAGTAACAACTAAAATGAATATGACATAGTCAAGATGTTACATTCCGACGCTATTTCATACAAGACTTTAAGAAGGAAATCCCTGCTGGAAAGAGCGATATCTGCTAAAGAACTTGAGAAAGTAGTTGTCCTATAAAAACAGAAAGATTTGATAAATCTCGTCCGATAGTAGCACTGGTGGTTCTGTCAATGAATAGTGAATATTTCATTATGAGGACATGACTAATATGACCAATGTTATTATGCCTGAACTTTTTCTATATTAATATTATTGCATGCATATTTTGTCTCCACGACAATAATTATCCTCAAATCTATACATAGTGAGGGAATCTGTATCCTTGTATCGTACACTGTCAATAATCTAGTGTCAGCAATGTATTATTCAAACTTAAAATTTATATATATAATTCTATACATTAAGTTTTGAGTTAGAGTTACATATATACAGATATGAAACTATTAATTCCTGTATTCTGTACTCTCGGCTGTTTTCTTCGAAAATATATAGTATTTAAAATAGATGAGCAATGAAAACTGGTAGAAAACACAGCTCCATAAATATCTTAATACTTAACAGGCCATAAAGAAAGTAATAGTAATAAAAGTATAGTACAATTATGTTCAACCTGACAGCACCCAATCATTTACTGAATTCGAGGTCTTAGACGTTTACTCTCTTGATAATAAGTGACAATTAAACACAGTATTCATCGATTCCATTTTGTTTTCTTACCCTATGTCTCTCTACTCTCTTCTAGATTTATCTTTCATTTTTATCTTCTACATACAACTACCTGGCTCTCTATATCTTGTTGAATTTCTCTTTCTCCACTTCTCTCTCTGTTTCTGATTTTAACTTGTTTCTTTTATTTCTAGGCTTTTCTTTTTCTCTATTTCTCGTCACTTTGTATCTTTCACACTTAATCTTTCTCTTTCCTTCTTTCTCTTTCTTGTCCCTGCTTAGTAATATAGTATTCTTGGTAATTCAGTTTGGAATTTCAATCCCAAAGCATGAACACTTTGCAACTGTAACACAGATTGGCTTGTCACTGATAGTGACGCACCTATCACTAAGAGAAATCTTTTCCTTTCATTTCCACTCTTGGTAATTAAGTTGTTTAGACACTGACATTATGCACACTGACTAATCTGTCGACTTCAGATACTTTGTAAAGTTTATCTACGTAAAGTTTCTACACGTGTAGTTCAATGTAAATTTGCTTTGTATAGGAATTTTTAAATTGGGAGGTAAAAGCATGTTAAATATTTGTTCCGCTTTCCCATTTGGAAATATGTTCGTTTTCGTAAGAAATGTCATTGAATACAGGCTCTCAGCATCAAGATATAAAGAGACCAGAGCTTGTAGGGCATTTCAGATTTAAAGAAAAAAATATAACGGCTGTGTGTATGAATTGAAGTTTAACACCGTGTTGAAAACCTGTGACAGAGATTATAATAATACTTGAAAAGAAAAAAAGACTTACGTTTCTATGAATGGCATTCTGAAAATGTTACGTACCTTTTCCCAATTAAATCGATTTTTGTCCATATAATACTGTTATTTCTTTGCATTCCAAATCGTCTTGTATAACCTCCTAGAAACTGAATACATACTTGATCTAATCATGGTACCAAAGTGAGACGCGTAAAACAAGCGTTTGTTCATCTCAGTTATTTGTCTATCATATATTTGCCATCATTATGCTGTCTAAAATAACTACAATTTCGATAAATGTAAATAAAGAAAAAAATCAAAATGAACATATCGGCAGTCGTAAAAAAAATCTGTTGAAAAATTTCTATTAACGTTGCTAATATTCAGGCAAAACCTGAATATATTTTCGGCAAATTCCGAAAATGCATTTCTTTATCATTTCATTTTTTTTCTTTTAAAGTAAAACCAGTAATCGTTGCATCATTGTCTGCGCACATAAACATTCGACGTCGTAGTTACATACAAGTCATATTGTGTGCATTATCTATGCAATTTCAGTCGAATTTGGATTTATTAAAATAGATTGGTATATTCTGACATTATAATTTTTGCCCTTATTACATCGTTTAAGATTATTATATCGATGGAAACAGAACAGATTTAATTACAACTTATTTATGTTTAGTCACGGAAGAAAGTGTAATTCTGATAATAGTAACTACAGAAAAACTACTTTATATATAGAAAATGAAATCCCTATCTAATACATCGCTTATGCGTACCTAATGTAAAACAAATTGAGATAATCAGGAATTGTTGTTGGTTACCATTTCTACTTCTATCTAAAACCAATGACTGATGCTCGACTCCACGGAGATGCGGAGGTGTCTACAGAGTTCGCGCGTCAGGAAGCGAAATTCCCATTTTTCGTATTGGAAAATTACAATATCTACAACAATGTGAGTAAAAGACTAGTCAACACTTTTCCAATATCTACATGTAATATAAAAATAGGTTTTAAGCTAATCGATCGATATTTTCCAATAGAAAAAAGAAAATCAAATGTATATAAAACATGGACAAATGTATGACAGACACCTGAATAATTTTGGTATGCAAGAAACAAAATGAACATACCTTTCGATTATATATCCATATTTTGCCAGGATTGAGTTATGGTTCGTTTTTCAGCTAAGTTCTAATGTTTAGTTTTTTCTTCGATAAATTTTCTGCTACATTCAATACGAGAATTATTAGAGGTTTCCTATAATAGTCTTATATTCTCTGGTAATTTTCCATGGTCAAATCATTGATAAGCGAGCAAAAGCTCTTTTTCAAGATAATCGCGTGTTGATTTATGTAAAATTTTAATTATTATTTCATATAATTATATTTTCTGTCACCGGTGATGAACACACTGAGATGTAACTATTTCTGTCTGTATGCGCTGACTGTGTGTGTCACTATCATAAACAAAACATTATTTTTATCACAACTTCTAATTTTCAAACCAACATTCGGTAGATTTTTCTTAACATTTCTTATTTTTTGACAACTGAAAATAATTTTGATTTTAAAGTGTTGACGATTTTGGTATTATCTCAGATATTTATAATCCATGAATGGTCAATTGTTTTTTTCCTAATTTTTTTCTTGGCTTTCATGAAAATAAAATAAAATCTTCGGACTGAAAATAAAACGTGAGAAATTTTCCACTGAACAAATAATATTAATAGAATAAAGAACGGAAATGATTCTAGATATCACCTTCATTAATAACAGTTTTAAAATACGAATAACGTGAAAGTGATGGAAATAGGCAGAAATAAGTTCTAATCCAGTGTCGACATCACACCAGTTTGAAATATTTGCAAGGCAAATTTGGTAATGAGGTTTAAGTACTATATCAACCAGATTGTTGGAAGAATTTTATTGATTTCTATCCCAATTTGTGTCCAAGTTTTCGTTACCTTCATTTAATTAAAATTTGATGGATAGCAATATGCAAACTGTAAATATTCACATCATGGGTTTTCCTAGCAATTATGTTATTTAGCATCCCAAACAGGCAAATTCTGTATAAAATTCATGTCACAAATACTTAAACATACTTATTTTCTTTTCTGATATCGGTGGATTGCAGAAGGACGACATTTAACGTCGACTGAGCGATTACAAATTTCAAAGTAAACAGATGATAATACGAAAATGTAGTTCATTCTCTAACCCAGTTACTATCAAGAATGCTCTGTTATTCTTTGCATAGAGAATGTGAGTAATGGTAAGTAAATAGTTCTGCGTTAAATGTTACAGTGAAATTCATTTACTTATTTCAGATATGAAATATAGAGAATATGCTCAAATATGTTCAATACTGATTCCAAAATCATACGAACCTGTTTCTTCAAAATATTGAAATGAATAGAATAGGTGCATAAATAATCATAATATAGACCTTCACTTTAGCTATGTTGATCTTTTCGCATTTCCTTTTCAGTTATTTTACACTCAATAGGATGAAGTGTTTTATTCTCAAATTTAAACTAATTATGAGATGTTCCATTTTTGCACAAGAGTACATTAGTCAGTTTCATTTGCACGTGAATGATGAATTTAATTCGTTCTTTAGTGATAGATATATCTGTGCTTTCCTATGTCCACATGTGGTCTAATGAAGTTATCAATTTGTGTCCTGTGCACACGGACAATGACAGCGTAAGTTTATTTGATAGATATCCAATGTAATTAAGCGGATTATCTTCAGGATTGCATTCCTGTTAGGGGCCTTTGCCGGAAGCGATTAATTTTGGCTCAATATTGAATATATCCATGTAATTACTCATATATGTGCAAGCTAGATTTCTATTTCTGGATATCACAAACGTTTAACCTTTGAAAAATAATAAGGAGAAAGGCCTTGTACGATGTAGAATAACTCATTAAACTTCTGTTCTGGTACCACCGTCATAGAAGCAAAAGTTAAACAATAACAACTATACCTTGAGGATTTGAGTAAATATTTGATATGGGCGTATTTCCAAGAAACCATTTGAACATTAATTTTATGTAAGATTTGTTCATTGATATAAATGTTTTATTCAATGTAAAATTTAAATTTTTCAGGGCATACTTGTCTGATGAAGCTAAAACATCCGTGCATGGCTTTGGGGATTCAGATATTCAAGCGAAGATTACTATTAAAAGGCCTTCTGTAAATCCGAAAATAATGAATTCATATAAATTCGAAGAGAAAGAAATTTATATGAAAATCAGTGTATGACTGAGTGAAAGTTTTAATCATGTAATAAAGTTATAAAATTAAAATTATTTAAGTGAGAAAAATAATTGGGAACACATATTATCGATTAAAGATCATTTGATTGGATTATTTTATTAGAATCCAAAAGAATACCAACACCGATATTTCATATTCTCCCAAAAGTCACGTAAATCTGACACAATTCAAAACACATTTCCGCCGTCGATAGATACTGAATCAGGGATTTCAGTTATTTCGTTGTGAACGATTCACTATTTTCTGATTGAACGTGGCACATTACCTACTAAGATAACTAAACTCACCGTTCATTTTAATGAATTACATCTAATTTGGCATAACTATACTTAATAAATATTCTTATGAATAGTTAGAAATAACAAATTATAAAACAGTACATTCGGAATGTCGCCATCGAATTAGGTTTTATTACCAAATTAAAATAAACCTTATAAATATATAGAAAATAATAACATTCATTGAATCAATATGCTATATATTATATTTTACTTTTATATAACGACATAATGAAAATGTTATAGCAAACAACCTACAATGGCATGCAAAAGTGTACACCCCTTTGGAAATTTAGATATTTTGTATAATTTAACAGGGAACAACACATTTTTTAAAATTCCAATGATTGTTAAATAATAAGCAGATCCTTTACACTTTCCTTTGATATAAACATTACATTTTAAAAATTTCACACTGATTCTTAAAATCATATAACTTAGAAAAATGTCTTTGCAAAAGTCTACACCCACCAGATGTTATACACTGTTATCACGTAGTTTATATATTTACTGTCCTCCAGAAAAGATAAATAGTTTAACTGTGAGGCAGAAATGTGCGCAATGTTACAAGGGACAATGGGTCGATGGTCAAAGAATCTAATAGTTTCAAACAAAAATGTGCTCAACAAAACCGGGCCCTTAAATTCCACCATGGCGGGTTTCTAATATTAACAGACATAAGCAGCTCTTAAAATGGGTCGGCAGTGGATGTACACAGGAAATAATGTGTAACCATCTGTCAACGTCCTAACGATTGTGTGAAAGCATGGCACTGAGAGTAGTGCTCGGTTTCTATGCATCAAAAATTGACTTCGTAATTTAATAAAGCATCGATCATTTTGCTTTCCGGTTTGCATACACAGCAGATTCATTTGAAAATGAGCTAATTTATATTAACATTCTTTCTTCGCAAGGAAATTTCGAAATCTATACATATGAAAATAAAGCTATATTGTCATTGATTTTAAGTTAAAAATGAAAACAAAAACACTTTCCTCTAATAGGTCTCCAAATGCATTGTTTTATTTCAATTATAAACAGGGTAAATGTAATTTCGTGATGATATCAGATAGCAACCTCTATTGAAGGTAGCTTGAGATTTTTTCAGAATAGAAGAAAAATAAAGTTACGCTTAATAACGTCAAATATTTGATTTTGGAGGTTACATCCCTTAGCGCGGGATAAGATCTCCCCAAAGAGGAAACATATACATTTGGCTCATCTGTTTCTTAGATGAAATGTAAGCACATTGATTAAACATTAATATGAATATTGGATATATTTTGAAAATCTCTCGAAAATATTTGAAGACAAACATTGAATACACATTTCATCAATATATAAATTTAAAAGATTATTTTTGCTTAATAACGTAGACACATAAATATCTTAAACTTATACACAGTTCTCATATTTTACCCCTACTCATTTTTTTGCTTCTGTTAGTCTGTCTGCCTATCACTCTATCTCCCTCTCTCTTTCTCTCTCTTTCTCTCTCTCGCTCTCTCTCTCTCTCTCTCTCTCTCTCTCTATACATATATATATATATATATATATATATATATATATATATATATATATATATATATATATATGGACATACATATAGATACATACATATATATGTATATGTATATAATTCCACGTTAGCACATGCTGTTTTTTCTGAAAGGCGTTTGATCGGTGTAAATCAATCTATACAATATCGATACCGCGCAGACAAATATATATTTATGCAGGTGCACGTAGGGAATGAAAATATTGAAATAAAAAACAACTTGAATTTAATAAAATCTTTTGTTATTTTTTCATAATCTTCTATTAGATAGTGTTCATCATAAATTTTAGTTATTTCAATTTTATTTGCGTTTAATCTTCGTAAGACTTTTTATGATTTTCTAAAATTAAGAAGACAGTATAGGCAGAAATGAAAAAGGAGATATTCAAGAGTTTTGAACTCATGTTTCTGTCCTCACAACTATTTTTCTATTAACTTTTAAGACATGATCTTGGCAACTATTGAGATAATGTTTTCATTCTGTTTAACATACTTTCTAAATATGGGGTTACATTATATTTGAAGTATTTTCTGCCCTCCACAAACATTTCTATTTCTTATTCCTCCTTTAGCTCAAGACGATTATGTGCATGTCTCGTCCGTTTGCATAACATGGTGTTATCTCCGACAGATTATATACGAAGACACAATTGTGTAATTTTACGCTGAATCTTTTATAAGGCTTAAAGAAAATAATATAAAAGCATTCCATTTTCGTTTTATCAATTTAATATCGAATATATTAAAATATGCATGAGTTGTCATTCCTAAAAATGACTGTAAAGAAATTATGACATACACTTTTTACTTACCGTAAAACGAATATTTGTTTACCTGTCTGTGCTGTTACATTCCCCCTAGCATGTTCTATTTAGATGATATTTCATGTTTTGAAATATATAAACATACATACTATACAGACGCACACACGCACGCGTATATATATATATATATATATATATATATATATATATATATATATATATATATATATATATATATATATGTTTATTTAAAGATTATAACATAAATATGTTATAAAATCACTACAAAAATAGCCATTTTGTTTCAAAATGATGTTGAATGTAGAATAAAGAGTTTTAAATGTTTCAAATTAATTTGAAACTTTTAAAACCCTTTATTTTACATTCAACATTATCACTTGATAAGACACCGGAGGTGTTGAAACAAAATGGTTATTTTTTAGTGATTTTATAAGATATTTATGTTATAATTTTTAAATAAATAACTATATTTGCTCTACTCTGTATTGAACACGCTTTTAAGAATAGTAATTGTTGGTTATTGGAATTTATTCCGTATACACCAATCCTAGACTTATATATATATATATATATATATATATATATATATATATATATAAATATATATTACAAATAGTCAATGATACCTTGAATCCATAAGCAATATGAATGCGATTATTGACGAAATCACTTCGCTAATGGACATAAACATAAGCATTCCACTACTGATAATCCTCTGAATGATGAGATCCTCATAAATAAATAAAATGGATATTGTGTATTTTTTATTTTTATTTCTGCTAGTATACTTTCAATGCTTCGCGCAAACATCATCAGGCTTTATTGTCCATCAGAATCAAAACTGGGAGAAAATTTATGTGTGTTTATCCGGCCGAAAGATGTTTTTAAGTATAAGCTATTTGTTAACTGTTATATGGTGTTGGAGCGTGCAAATGGCAACGCTAAATTTTAAATATTTAAAGTGAGAATTTTTTATTTATTTTTTAATTTGGTAAATCACGTATTTTCTTGTATAAGTGTTTTCAGTTAATATGATATGAACTAAGTATATAGTTCAAGTAACAGAGTGATATGTCTTACTTTATAGTTTTTTTTCCTCAGGAAAAAAAATATATATTTGAATAAATCTTATGCTAATATTTTTTCTTAGAACCTATGCAAACTTTCGGCCAACGCTTCTTCAGGGAACAATCGTTGGCACAACTAAAGTAATTAGACTGCAATTATGCGGGAAAACTTCTTTTTGGAAATATTTTGTGAATCTTTAAATTCATTACACCCACCTTTCTTCTTCACAACGGAGGAAAAGGTGAATAATCCTTTCTCATTTCTTGATATTTTTGTTACGTGGAAGAACAGTACTTTTATTAATAGTGTTCCATGAAGCAATTTTTACAGGTCTTTACACTAGTTGTAATTCTTTTTTTTCTCGTACCAGAAACATAAATCTGGTTAAAACATTAGTCCATCGGGCCTTAATGATTTGTTCCTCTTTTACACTTCAGCAAAAGTTGACCAAAATTCGTTCTGTTTTCATCAATAATGGTTTTCCGGCTAATATTATTGATCGTACAAGGAAACGGAAGAAAGATAATTTTAATATGTCTCCCAAATTCAGCCCCAGTCTGTGTCCAATAAATCTAAAATTTCCTTGGCTTGGCAGAGTGGCAGAGTTTCTAGGATTGTGTCTGCTACTTTTCGTTACGTGTTGTCTTTGGTACCCGTTTCCTTCATTTACTAAAGACCGCTGCACTATCATAATAAGAGTTTACTTATCTATAAATTTTACTGACAATGTGAAGTTGAGTATATAGGACAGACTACACACACACATATATATATATATATATATATATATATATATATATATATATATATATATATATATATATATATAAATTTATATATATATATATATATATATATATATATATATCCATGTACACGCATATACATACACACATATTTATATACGCATATGAATATGTACAGACACATAGAAATAAATATATAAAGTCCATACAATATTAAAATGTAACAATACATAATTATTGAGTACTAAGGCCAAAACGCATTTTTAAAATCGCTATCAAGGGAAATTAGATTGTAGTTAGCATATATAATTCATTTAAAAACACTAAGATATATATATATATATATATATATATATATATATATATATATGTGTGTGTGTGCGCGCGCATACACACATATATATGCACACACACATACATAGGCACACACACACACATATATATATATACGCACAGACACATACGTATATACGCATACACTCCCATATATATACAATATATAAACAACCACATATATAACAGCCATTATTACAAACATATATATATATATATATAAATACAAATATAAATATATTGGTCCATACTTCTGAGATGAGGTATTATGTACACTATTTACATTATTTGAACTATTGGCCTCATCTTTGTCGCCATATTTATATAAACGTTTTGGTCGAGGAAACAATCAAGATGCTCCCATCCATTCCAACCATATGGTGAACTTGGATGTAGTGAGTTTGTTCAGATAGGTGCCCACAGAGGAGGAACTCTCAGTAGTCAGAGGCAGATTGGCATCTGTCTCATCCCAAGGAGAACGGACCAGTATTCCAAGTCGCAACTCTAGGTTTTTCAAATTTTAAGTGAGAATTTTTTATTTTAAGTTTTTGTGATGTGGTCAATCCACGTAGTCTATTTTTACAAGTGTTTTCAGTTAATATGTCATGAACTAAGTATATAGTTCAATTAATATAGTGTTATGTCACAGTAGCTTTTTTTAGAAATTTTTTTGTACTGCGGATCGATAGT
This sequence comes from Acanthosepion esculentum, assembly GCA_964036315.1. Lineage (NCBI taxonomy): Eukaryota > Metazoa > Mollusca > Cephalopoda > Sepiida > Sepiidae > Acanthosepion > Acanthosepion esculentum. The sequence continues at coordinate 1,929,614 of OZ038477.1, forward strand.
TTTTTTATAAACATAAAACATTAGGCAACATGTATTTTATATACAAAGAAATAATCACGCATAGAATCAATCAGCAATATTAATGCGATTATTGGCGAAATAAAATACTGTTAATCCATAGAATGATGTGATCCTCATTCATAAAACTGTATTAACTGGATTAACAGTATTTTAATATATTTTAATATACATTATATTCTACTAGTGATGTGATATCGCCAATAATCGCATTCATTTTGCTCATTGGTTCTATGCGACAAACAAATATTTCGCCTCCAGTTTTAATTTTAAAGGGAAAATATGCCTGAGTATGAATAAACGATTATTCGAAAGTACTACAATTAAAAAAAATATATAAATTGGAAACAACTGACCACAGTTTTATGAATGAGGATCACATCATTCTATGGATTAACTGTATATTAAAGCATACATTATATTCTACTAGCGATGCAATATCGCCAATAATCGCATTAATATTGCTGATTGATTCTATGCGTGATTATTTCTTTGTATATAAAATACATGCTGCCTAATGTTTTATGTTTATATATATATATATATATATATATATATATATATATATATATATATATATATATAAATGAATTTTCCAGTTTTGTCATATTCATATATATATATATATATATATATATATATATATATATATATATATATATATATATATATATAAAGGAAAATGTAAAAGAAATAAAAGATCTATATAGGAATATCTGGTGGGAATTGGAAACAGCGGTTCTACAACCATCGCCATTCCTTCACAAATGAATCGCAAAGACACCAAACAGCGCTATCGAAAACCATTGGGATCTGGAGGAAAACAGCTTCACCCCACAGGTGAAATGGAGAATGATCACTATAGCTCGAACTTCAGAGAGCGATTTGACCTTGGCATTAAAGAGAAAATCCTGATAATAAAGCATAATGATCCTGAAGAGTTACTCAACCAACACAATGCGATGATCTTTAATGGCAGACACAGAAATTATCTCAACATAATTAACAACAAATAAAAAATCTGTCCATTGAAATTCGAAATATCTAAATTATCAATATTTGAAATAATACCCGAAGTCTCTATAGAAACTTTTTCATATTTTATCATTTATATTATAATATATATGCATTTGTATATGGGCATATGTGCACTGATATATATCCTTACAATTAGGCTAACATTTATAGATACCCATATGGTAATGACAAGCATATACATGTGTTGGTGTATATATATGTAGATGTTTATATACGGAATATTTATTGGCTTGTATTTAGTTGTGAGGATGCTTGTATGCACGCGCGCGCATGTATGTATGTGCATATGTATAAGGGTGTATATGTGCATGTATGTGTATATGCATCTGTAAATGTGCATATGTGTATATATGTATATATAGAGATGCGTATGCAAATATGTATATATATATATGCGTGTGCGTGTATGTATATGCAAGGTATTGATACATGTATATGTGGTTGTATATGTAATTGTATATGTATACGAGTATATATATATATATATATATATATATATATATATATTTACGTAAATATGTATGTGGTGTGTACGAATATATGTTTAAGATATGTATGCATATGTATGTATGTTTGTATATATATATATATATATATATATATATATATATATATATATATATATATATATATATACATATATAGATTAAATCTAAAGATAATAAATATTTGATTATTACCTTCTAATCTTACTTCATCTTGAAATATTTTCAAATTATATTTGAAGACATAGAAATATAACTCATCCAAAAATAGTTTCAAATAAAATTGATGACTTACATTTTAATTAAGAAATATTATTCTTTAATCGTTATTAACAATATTAAAAATAGTAAAAGTAGTAAGTTTTTATTTTTCTTATTCCTAATTTATTTTGCGGAGAATTTAAACACATAAATTACGATCAAACATTAACCGAATTGTTTTTTTAATTTTAAAATTATATATAAATCTGTGTTTTTTCAATTTGACAGCTCTATGCCTACATACGTTATTTTTTTAAAATTCCCCTCTACAAATTTATATCCTTCTCTCTTTCCTTCAAAACCCTATGTCCATCTCTTATTTCTTACATTTTTACTTCACCTCTTGTTTTTCTCTTTATATCATTTCGGGTAAGTTGACCTATTAAAGAGATCAATGTTTGATCCTTTCCACCCTTCCTTACTATTAAGTATCTTAATAAATTTTTAATCATTAAATTTATATTTAAAAAATATTCCTGTCTCTCCCTTCCCTCTCTAATTTGGACCATGTCTGTCACACTATCTCTCAGCACTTATTACCATACTTCAGCTAAATAGTACGCTTCAAAAGTGTAAGTTTAAATTCATTTTTCATCCTTGGAAATGAGGTCTGATGATCGAGGGGAAAACAAACTCTCTGTGTAAATAAATTATAACCATGGAACCTTAAAGTTTTTTGTTTTTCTTTAAATTAAATTATATATATATATATATATATATATATATATATATATATATATATATATATATATATATATATATGTGTGTGTGTGTGTGTGTGTGTATGTATGTGTATATGCATGTGTGTGTGTGATTGTCTCTGTATTTGTTTGTGTGTGTACGTGCGCGTGTATTTATTAATTCGAGATTGCTATGAATAAAGTATATTATGGTATGTCTTGATATTTATCAATATTCTAACCACAAGTCACAAATTAAATCTTTATATCTTTATTCGAAGCATTCAATTAGAGCGTGAAATATTTTAAACAGTCACCCATGAGTAAAACATTCAGATGTTATTTATTTTGTTTGTATTTGTAATTGTAAACTTCGAATTCTGCCTTCGTACGCATTATTAAATTGGATGCGTTTTACAGGTTATCCACATTTCACAAAAATAAATATTTAACAATAATCTTGAACAAGAACTGTCAAAATATATTTGGAGCAAAAATCAAAAGATATATATACTGATTGTTTGATAAATATTGAAAATTTCAATAATAAATCATCATGTCAATGAAACGGCTGAATATTAAAAATCCTTGAATTCTATCATGGCGAAATCATTTCTTTAGGATAAAATTAATTTTTAATCTCTCCGTTCGAATTTATTAAATCGCACATGTCAGAAAATGGCATGGAATTCTATTCTGTATGAAAATATTTCTCTCTTGGAGAATATTATTTAATCATTCTTAATTTTTATCTCGTGTGTTTCTGCTATTTTCATTTTCTACTTCTATAAAGGGTGTGGGGCGGTTGTGTGTTGAAATATAATATAATTCTACTTTAGGAATGGGCACAGAAGTAAATGTTCGTTAAAATGATATTCAGTTACCCACGAACATTAACTTCACTTTTAACAGTCGGACATCAGTCTCTCAGATATGTGCCATGCGTGATACACGCTTAGGCGATCATGTATCTTTCCATACGTGACTGACGAGGCAGATTTTTTTAGAGCAGTAGGTTGCTATTTCTTTGTGCGGTAGAACAGTTGCTATGCAAGGCTATAGAACACGGTCTGTCCTGCTATTTAGCCATAGCTGGGGGGAAAAGTGCAGGATCCAGACCTGGAATTCGAACTCGGCTCTCTCAGCCGCTATTCATTATTCCACCGTGTCTGATTGCTCACGTAATTTATTATTTCACACACTTGAGTCCGTGCACAAGTTTAAATAGAAGTACCTGTTTCAAATAATTACTACTTAGCTAAAGGATGACAAATCACTTTATTCTTTCAAATAATAAGCAAATAACGATTATAAATGCATTTTCTACATCCTATGAAACAAACATTGAGCCGACATTAATGAATATGTTAATCACTCATCTGGGATCGAAATCATTGCACTGATACCCAAGGGATTTGTCTGAGAGACAACAAATTATGACACTTGTATTTTCCATTCAGACGTACGCTCCCTGAAATATTTTACTATTTTTGTCTAAAAACTATTTTAAACTAAAATCTATTATCTGAATACATCATGCGTTTTTAAGTTAATCTAAAGGCTTTGAACTTTTCATTTCTCTAAATAGAAACTTACTCTGAACGTTCCTTCTACTACTGTGTAGTAATGCTTATACTTTGGTTTTATTTTAAAAGCAAGTATTTATAAACCCAGGTTGTACATATGCCTGTTTATTCTGTAATGGCAAATCCGTTTCAGCACTGTCTTCTTCCAACTCAACTTCAAAGGTCAATTTGTAAATAATTCCGGCATAGCCGCTTGAATTCGTTGCATAATGCTGTGTGCTTGACTCCGTGATGCATCGTATATAATTATTTATAACTGAAATTTTTCTCGGCTTCTATTCAGTAAACGCAATAATATGAGTCGTGAGATCCTTTTTTGCTTCCAGCGACTAAATCTAAATGAGTTATAAAAACATTTTTGTTTCTGAATTTGTCGTATTTAGCAAGTTTATTTCACACATGTGCATATTTTCAACAGATCTCTTCCTTATTAACACTGTTGATTGAATTACGTTAAATCTCATCAAATTGCCATTTTTTCTATCTGCATCGTTGACGTTTTCCATTCTTTTAACAAACGCAAAAACTCTTTATTCTTCCAACATTCATTTCCATTTTTTTCGGACTGGTTATATAATCTTTCCTCTCTGTAGATATCTTGTTATGTGTTTCTCCAAAGTAATACCTTCTTTTGCATTTCTGGCAGAAAAGTAAATATATAAGATTTGAACTGTCAAATGTTAGAGCCGGGGGTTCGAATATTGTGTGAGTGCCGTGGAGATGAATTGCTATTCTCTGTTGATGAAATATGCACGAAGTTACGTCTCTGTTTCAATAACTAGTAAAACAAACATTAACGTCAACAACAACAATGTCCCCGTCATTGCACATATCAGCAAAACTTTGAAACGACTAATAAACGTTCTGGAAGATTCGAGCGTATTGACCAAGTTCGAAATTGTCGATCCTGCCATAATTATGCTCTCTCTTCCAATGACTAAGATTCGCTCAGTATAGTTCGTCAATATACCACAGGTGGGCGCTACTGGCGTTGAAAATGCAGAAACGCACATTATTTGATATCTGCAACAGGGTTTAGCAAGCAACCCTAACAGAGGAGCATACTCTGAAACGGACGGCTAGCCATTTGTTTTGAATGACTTAATAAATTTCTCATTCACATTGATTTTTTTCGTTATATGTAACGCATTTTTGCTTTCATCTTTATCGATAATCAACATTTATTTAACATATGTCATATATAGAATTCAAACATTAATTTTAATATATCTCAAGATTTTGATCTGATAAACAAGCAAAGATACACGGGAAATATCAAAAAGATTAATGGGTGCTGCAAACCGATAAATAAATCACGCCAAAAAGTGAAGTCAATCTTAGACGAAATAAAGCAAAGGATAAGTAACATAAGTATAAAACATTTTCTGAATTTAAATTCTTGAATCAAACTGCTGGTGTCTTGAACTATGTTTTCCAATTAGTCAATGTATTGTCTTTTTCATCAATTACGTAATCGAATGGTATATTCAATAAGTATCACACACATAATAATGCTCATCTGTAGAGGACCATTAACATATATTCATGATTTGATAAATAATCCAATGCATAGAAATTAAAATAATTTCCAAATTGGATCAGATTTTATAATTCTACAGTTCCCTTTGCTTCAACAGGAATTGAAATATAGAAAAACAATCTTGATCATAGGCTGCACTCTTCTTGTACATCGTAAAATCTATCATCAAACCCCTAATGTGAATCTGCTTGACAGAGGCCCTCGGAAATATGCACAAGTTCGCATAGTTAAATGGAAAATTTCTAGATTATAATAATGATAGCTGCATGCCTCAAATTAGGACAAACTTAGATAAGATAATTAAAACTGATAATATTTCTGCTTCGGTATGTATAATGATTGAAGATGTTGGAAACGAGAAGCAAAAGGCAATATTCCTGCTGCTAACATGGCATCCAAGAGAGACTCAAGCAGCGATTAAAGATGTCATAACCTGCCATTTGCGATGACATTCAGAAATAATGATAGGCATTTGAAATATTTTCGCGTATATACTTGAAATCACAAACTGTTTATGACAAACTGGAACATAATAAATACGAATATTAAACCATCATATATATGTTACACTATCCATCTGAACAAATGCATCCAGAGACGAACGTTAACCCTAAACTGGTTTACATAAATAGACGCATAAACTGTAGCGTGTGAAATAGATAATAGACGTATTAAAATATTCTTCTAGGAAAAGTTTGTCGGTATTTTGAAGTTGGAATTAATGACGTTTAAAATTGAATAGTATCAATAATTATTGGATCATTGTATCAAATTTAAAACTTGCTTTCAGAATCTATATCTAGGCAAGGTAATCAGTTAAAGAATATCATATGACATGGTAATTGTATGAAAATCCAGTAAGCTAAACTTATGTAACATTATTGAATGCAATCTCTTAGAATAAGCAAATTATGGCCAAGAAACGTTTCTTCACACAGAGCAGATATTTTGGCAAAATTAGTTAATTTTAAATTTCGTGACTTACTTGAGAACTTAAAAATAACTAAATGTGTTACTGTTAGTAAATATTTTATTATATCTTCATTTCGAAATGACGACAAACGCATGTGCATTCTAAGTTTAGTTCTTATATAGATATTAAATTGAAATATATTCTTTATAAAGAAATATAAAGATTATAAGGATAGCAGCAATTAACTCCATCATTAAAAGTATTTTCTCACATAAGTTCATATATATTCATGAATGTTTTCACAGGCATTAAGTATTAAATATGGGTATGTGTATATGTGTGTTTTTCGGGTTAATGTTAATTTGCTTATAATATAACATATTTTTATATTGCATATTGTTTTTTTCTTTTTATCCAAACCAATTTGTCTGACAGGAGCAGTTACAACTACTTTCCCGTTGATATTTTTTCAGACTTCATGAATGACGACCAAATCATAATTCAAAATAGGTGAGTAGAGAATACTTTCATTGAATTACATTGTCTCTGTGTTATTACCGCTGTTTTTGTAAGAGTTGCAGTATTTTAACACTAGGAAGAATACTCCCTTAGGGGAGTAATGCTTCCTTTACATTTCTATTCGAACTTATCTCGTAGAGACAACGCATACATATTCCAGCCTTCCTTACAATTTTCAAAATGTTCTTCAATGTAATCTTTATGAAACACATTATGTTCTATCATTGTCCATAGTCTAAACTCTCCTAGTTTTCAACGAAAATTTGAGCTTTGGTAAATGCCAGAATTCGTATGATACCAACTCCTGATAATGTGGCAGACGTGACAGACATATGTGTTTTGATACTTTGAAAAGAACACGCTGAAGAAGACGTGTATGCATCGGGAATAGAGATATAAATTACATTTCGGACAGTACGGTGAACGGTCTGAATTTCTAATTTTCGCATCGTTCTTCTCCGATACCTTTTGCAGTCTAAAGAAGTACGTATAAGGCTCTCTGCTGATTGTATGACGTCCAGAACTTGCATCGTTTTCAAAGCATCACCTTTCAAGTGCCGATACCAACATGATATGGGATTTGCTCATTGAATCATCCTAGAAAGTATTTTAATCATTCAAATTCCTCGTGCACTTAACCTCGATGCAATTTCATGATGGGCTCAATCGATCTTTATTCATATAATGGATAACATTTCACCAGATCACTGAATGGTGTCATTCCCCCGACAGATAATCTGACGAAAGATTATTCCACTGTGTGATTTAATGTTCTCTCCCTTTTATTAAACCATCGCCGCTAAACCGTTTAACTATATAGTGAAACTCGCTTCATCCTTTCCAGATAATATTTCTATAGTAACACTTTATTATACTGTACAAGCAACAAAAATATACCAATTCTAAAATACTTAAATATAAAAGATATCTGACTAAATTGTAATCTAATATATTTACAATCAAACCGAAAACATTCATTCACATAGAAGTGCGTGTAAACATACACTACAGGCATTGATTACCCTCTCTTTCTCTTTCTCTTTTTCTCTCTCCATTTATGCAACGGCGGGAAGACTGATTCCAATTTTTGGCCATGAGTACTGAGTATGTTCATACTAGAGAATAATAGATATTCTGACAATATGTCCGTCTCTCTTAACACGTCGTATGATTCTTTACCAGTGCACCGTCTTTGTTTGAAATTTAGTTGTCATATAAATTTCAATGGCATGAAATAATTAATTTTAAGTGGGTGACATGCAATGGAGACGAACACGTGCAGTCTCATTTTTGCTCTGTTGAATCAGTTCCAAAGTGTATGGATTGCGAACCTTCGTGGGACTCTCGAGGAATGCATTTGAAGAATTGTTTCACATATTGAACGTGACACATAAATTGTCTCATTATGAACAGCAGTTTTAAAATGGACGTAGTCGAAACTAGTTTTGAAGAATTAACCCATTTCAAGCGTCATATTGCTCGCAAAAATTCGGCCCGGTTCGGGAGAGAAAATTTCTAGAATAAATTAGTGAGTGAGTAAATTTAGAACAAATTTATCCAAAACGAGACACGTTTTAATCAAAAACCCTATCTGTCGATCGTTTTCTAGCAACCGCCTTTTTTTTAGAAGTTAAGAATATTTTCGAGTTACCCTTTCGTACTTTGGCACCCGCTTCCCTTGAATTCCACCCTTATGTGATATGTGTTTTAGATATTTCAAACATCGATATTTAAAAACGATTTATTATAACTCAGCATAGTTACTATGTAACTTTTTTCTAAGTAACGTCATCTACTATCCTTTGTTATATAAGTGGCATTATCAAACTTAGATCATTGAATCGTTCAGAAACATTACACGACATAACGCTGGATTTCGTGAGCTGATTAAACATGGCAACGACATTTTTCATAGAGTTGGATTCTAAAATATTTTTTAAATAAAATTTTGGAATACAAAAATAAATAAATAAGTTATCGTATAACCGGGATCCAAAGTGAAGAATTATGTAGAAAATATGTAAAGCTAAATCCTGAACTTTCTTACGGGAAAAATCCAAGTAAAAGTTGGCGCCTACATAAACATTATAGTGGGCGAGTATGTGAACCTTTACAAGCAACGCATAGGAAGGGCTGATAATAGTAAAGTTCAACAGAATCATCGGCTCGGCGCAAAAATAGTTCATAACCTTTGTTTTTGACAAGTGCTGCCTCCCTAGAAGTAGACATTAGTGTTAAGCGCATGGGAAAATTATACCATATGTGGATGTTTATTTTTGTTTGTAATTATAGTCATTTGTGGAAGCATGCTAAGATATCCACTGCTAAAATGGCACAAACATTTCGTTAAGTTAAAATGGCAAAAAACTTTCTTGTATTCAATATCCGCATGAAAAAAATACAAGACACCTTTGATCTTAATAAGAAATACGGAATCGTATTTAAGCTTATATTTCGGAAACATATGAGAGTTAATATTTTCAAGCTATTTTCTAAATGTTTGTCAGTCAGAGAAGAAAATTCTTGCTCTTATTTATGTTCTAGACGGAGAATATCATTTTACAAATCTATGTGTTTCAAAACACTGAATACTTTCATCGAAAATCGATAGATATTATTATATTTTTTCTTATCCAAACGCATGTAAAAGTATAGTTGGTTGTTTTCCCTATGTTTTTTTAACTAAATTAGTGGGTTTTGAAGGTTAATTTCCTCTAATTATAATTCTATGGTCACTTCTTTTAAATCGATAGAAATGTTTGCTATTGGAAACAAGTTCATGATATATAAAGAATGCAAAAAAAGGTCAGTAGAAATGATCACGCAAATAGATATAGTAAAAAAGCTAACACAATGAAAAATATTGAAACAAAATGTCGGTAGACATAGTCACGTAATTAAAAATGTCATGGAAAATCCCAAGAGAAATTAGGAGAAATTCCCATACGAAATATATTCGCTGTTGTACAAATATCAAGATGGAAACTATCAACTTAGAAAAAAATGTCCTGACAATCATTTCTTCTTGTTTGTAGTATAATAAGTAAATCAAAAACGATAAATATTAAAACCACCCAACTTTATTCTGAATTCTTTGACTACAATTACAAGTTGAATGAAAGAAAATAGTTTTGTCGGTTTCCGCCTAAGTATCACATTATCTACCTTAGTCAATAGTTTTCACTATGATAATTTTTTTCTATACGTAACAATAGAGAGATTTTATATTTCCTGTGTGATTTTCTAAGAATCTGCGATAAATTGTGGTGATGGCCTGAGTTGAATATTTCGGTATACTACCATGCAAAGCACGGCCGTCAACGAAATAATTGGTTGGATGGCTTAAAGTACTTGACGATGATAAATATGGCTGAGAAATTTGCAGCCGCAACTAACAGAGCTGCAGCGGAAAACATGACTGCATTATCAGTCTTGCGTCCTTATGTCCAGTGACATCAAACAAAGTCATCATCAATTTGCATTTTCTCACTCTGACCTTTTCTCCAAGAGGAGAAGATGGGATTTCCAGCTTTCTGTGTACACTACCCGACTCATTTCCATCAGTGGTGCGTAAATGGCTTTTCTTCACATCGCTGGTGTTACCAACTTGAAAATTGATTTGACTCCAGATTGGATGAACACAAGCAATAAGGCATTCAGTGTAAGACAGAAACAAATACAGAGGGTGAGTGGTGGGTAGGGAGATCAATGTATTTTCTAAGGAGATTTTAAGGGATTAATTAGATTCAAAGACAGTGAAATATTCGTTGAATGAAGTTATGCATCCACAAAACTGCATAATACCTTACACGATCAGTTGCCGATTTTATTCTTACGAACATAAAACATTTACAACCTTATTTTAATGAGCGCTCATAGGACAAATGGTGTAGTTGCATGAGACTCGCGCGAAGAATGTATTTTGCGTATGTCTCATCTAGGCTGTCACATGATATAGACACGCAGTAAACTGTTGCATTGGAAGTGCAGTATTGTCCGATCACAAGAAATCAATAAATTATGAGATTCCATGGATGTCTACAAAGAACGTTGAGAATCTTTACTTCTAGCTGAACTACGATCCATTCTGTCTTTATACACCATTTCGCTTACTGTCATGTAAGTCTCAGTTGGAGAATTATAAGGTTCGATATATATGAAATGTGGTTCTATCATGATACCAGAGATTGTCGTTTGTTCGTTTGTCTGGCGAGCGTTATCTTGCCGTGCGTATTCGCTTACGAAACACATGCTCACACCAGTAGACCATAGAATTCTATAAATATATGGAATGATGATGGAACATCGCCATGTCTATTATTACTATTTCTGCAAAACAAGGATATATACGCTACCAATGTAATACTATTTGCTGCGGTAAAACAGAAAAGAAAGTTTTGTTAAAACATAATAATGTTTTCTTATGTTTAAAGGAAACTATATATCTAAAGACTTTGGAACAAGGTGGGTTAATACATAAAATCCGAGGAAAAAATTGACGATTTAATTCAAATATAGACGACAACTGGAATTAGTGTATCGAGGGTTTGAACAATGGAAAATGACCCAGAATTAGAGGGCAATGTGATTGGCATGTGTTCTACGCAGGTGAAAATGCAATCTGTAAAGCGGAAACGTCATTCTCGTTAACAACGAATTTGGAATTAATTTTTCATGGTCGAATGTTGAGTCGAAATACCAAGAGAGAGTGGATAAGCCACCTACACACACTCCGGAGATTTAGTGAAATGTAATAATATGAGAGAGTGGAAGAAGCGAATTCCCCAGAATTATGAAGTAAGCTGACAACGAAGGGTATTTACCGAAATTCCCTTATGCGTCACGCATAAGGGAATTTCGGTAAATACCCTTCGTTGTCAGCACTAGTTTGAACGAATGTCAATAAATACGAATGTGCAAAGCGAATTCATCAGACGAGACGGAGATGGAGACCAGAGACATTTTATATCATTTAATTTATGCTACTTTAATTGATTTATAATAGATAATTGATATTTTCAGTCTGTTCGTTTGGGGAGAGGCATATTTTTATAAGATTCCTTAACATGTATCTCCATCCATTTGATTTCGTTAAAATATAATAATAATATGCTATTTTCTCTCTGAATTCGGTTATTATTCCTTAGATTTTAAAGAAATAATTTAATTTGGCGGTTTTTGATATAATTTCAATTTAAATATTTCATATATCTTCCCTTAGGAAACAACCAATTGGCGCCAAATCAAAATTGTAAAAATTAATGACTTGCCTAAGTAATGATAGCGTGTGTTATTGCAGAGTGGTAATTGATATTGTCTCATCCTAAATTTCTACAAGCTAAAAGAAATCTATCGAATATAAAAACTAGTTTCAATGTTTCCAGGAAATATTTTAATTAAAGCACTGAATGGATCAAGGTGTCCATTTGAATTGGAACTGGAGCAGAACTCAACGTGAACCTTCAAGGCATTAAAAACCAGAGGAACAAATACTGACATGTTTTTGTCTGTAAATGTATTCCCAGGGAGTCAATGCAGGATTTTATATTTTACTTTTATTTTGTTAGACGGGGTGAGTGGTGCTTATAACTTAAGAGACTTTATTACGAAAATCAGTTGGACGCTTCTCGATATTCATGAATTGTTAGTTCACACATTAGCTGGAAGGATTTGTAAAAACGCATTTACGAAAACATTGTGTTTGCAAACATATGAACAAAAATGCAAATATTTCAATACCGATTTTTAAAATGTAAGGATATTTCTTGTATTTAATCAATTCAGTGGCAACACAATAGAGTTGTACAATTATTCCCCTTTTATGGCGTTTACAAGAGACATACATAAAAGAAAAATCTTATTTTAAATGAGCAAACATTTTAAGCTGTTTGTTAAATGAATTAATGGATTTAACATTCAAAGACTATCGATTATAAGTATTCTCTGAGAATGTGATTTGTTTTCTATTTACGATTTCAATGTTTAATTTGCAACTATTACAGCACTCTTGTTGAAAGATACAATGACTGAATTTCCATGGGAATTAAATTTCTTTCTCCTGGGATGATAGGATGAATTCAATGGTAATAAAGGGGAAACGTTATAGAGAAGGAAAAACAATTGGGGAGTAAAATATTATTTTGTAAAGTTTTAGACCAGAAAATTTGATGACTTGTAAATTAGTCCGATATTAAGAATTTCAACAGGCGAAGAATGTTTATTTTTTTATATATTAAACTGTGTGTACGCACACGAGTTTACATACTAATTTAATACTATGTATTTTGGAAATTTCGAATTCATTTGTGTATGAATTCGAATATTTCTTCCTTTCTTATCAACTCATCTCGATTTTAAGAGTTCGTTTTAAGATCCTACCAACCTACAACTGATAGAGCTTTTCCGTACTGTTTTGTCAATAGAATACTATTACAATGTTCTCGGCCTGGGTGACTTTCCAAGATCTACTAAAATAACCTAACATCAGAAAGACATGGGAAATGCTTCTTGGTCGAACCAGGAATTTCTTAATATTTGTTAATTAGCGTGTATACTTGGAATTTGTTATATTTTGTCGAAATCAAAGCGATACCTCATATTGGTTAATTAACTGTCTCTTCAACAAAGTATAACAGGCAAGGACAAAGGCAAAAACACAACCAAACCGCTCCAACCACATTGCTTTTGTACAGTGCGATTAGAACATTCTAGAGAGTACGTAACATTCCGTTCAATTCTGTTGGACAGGTTCGCATTAAACAGATCTGCATGCCACGAATTTTCATTGCTAGCGATCTCCACGATATCACACCAGTGAAATTGGTTCTACACACACAAAAAGCATGGACAAACAATCTCTCTCGGCTTGGGTGTTCTCTTAGATCGTCTAGGGTTGTTTAGGCTATACTTTGGTACAGATGGTTTTGTCTGGTGTAGAAGTGGACTGGTTTGTTCCTGAGCTTGTGACACTCTTTTCAAGACATCCATTGAATGATCAGTTGGAAGCTCAGAAACATAGTGTGCCTCATCGCTAAGTTCATAGAAGCGTAATACGGATGTAGCTGTTCCTAGTGTCATCTCCATAACTGGGCATGAAGGAAATGCCTTGACATTTATTCAACGAGTACCCAATGACTTCGTCGCGACTACTGGTACACATAGACGATGTTTGCCTCGGTGAGGTCCAAAATAGAGTGCATATATCGAATCACCAGCCTTGTACTGCCTGGTTACTTTGGCGAAACCTCCTGAGTTTGGAGTCATCTCAGCTTTTGATGATACCTTGGACTGCTTGCCTTGAAATATGTGTGCTGGCGAGGGTAGCAGAGAATCAAGCCCTCTCCGTACCTGTCGGGACATCAAGAGTTCGAGAGAATCCAGAGTGTATCGGTTTTCTCTGCTACTGCATCAAGAATTCTTGAAGAGATTTTCTCAGTGTTTGCTTTAAGTCTGCACCAAACGTTCTGCTGCTGCGTTGGTAGCTGCAATGTCCGTTGCTCCCGTCAGGTGGGTGATCCCACGTTCTTCGCACCAGCACTGAAATCCTTCAGGAAGGAAATTCGATGCATTATCTGTAAGCAGCGAATTAGGCTATCCGATTGATGTTCGCCGAACGAGTTACATCGTCGACTCGCCATCCCAACAGCTGTAGCAATGCCCAGTAGACAGCGTTTCTGGCCAACTGCTTCTAAGTTCCATGCCAAAAGACCAATATGCACTATATCTAGGATATTGGGCTATAGCTTCTATGGAATGATAACTTTTGATCCATAGATAAAACATCAGTTGTAGAGTTAATCCGAAAATTTCCGGAACTTTTCGATTTCAACATGGTCTCAGACCGCACCACTGTAATTATCACATGATCTTTCTGAACCTCTTGATGGAGGCTATTGGCATGTGAAGATTTGACTTTAAGACTGAGAACTTTTATGGCGCACACACCACATTCAGACCTGTCGAAGTCATTGTCGTCTCCAGTTGGCAAACGACTAAGGACATTCTCCTGATACGCTGTTTTCCGGCACTCAATTTTGTAGACAAACTTTTTTACCCATAGGATCCACCGAGCTAGTTGGTTTGTTGCGTGAAGTGATGTCCTTCGTTTAGAGTCGAACAGTGCCATCACTGGTTTATAATCAGTAACCAATATGAAAAGACCTCCGTATCGATACTGGTATAATTTCCGTAACCCAAAGATAATGTCTCGGGCTTGCTTGTGGATTTGACTGTAGTTACTCTCTGTACACGTGTGA
Source organism: Acanthosepion esculentum (assembly GCA_964036315.1). Lineage (NCBI taxonomy): Eukaryota > Metazoa > Mollusca > Cephalopoda > Sepiida > Sepiidae > Acanthosepion > Acanthosepion esculentum. Next base: position 1,944,909 of record OZ038477.1, read on the forward strand.
ATCTTGGAAACGTTGTCACTTAGGCACTCCTTTCCATTTAGGTAGCGATGAAACAGGACTGCTCTAATTCCAATGTTTGTCGCGTCACAAGCCAGTTTGAGAGGCTTGTTTGGGTTAAAATGTACGTGATCTGAGGATCTTCACTTCCACATTCCAGGAAGGTAATTCTTGATTAAACGGTAAAGTGGCCCGGCCATGGTATCCAGATTTGGGATGAAATTCCCGCAGAACTGAACCGAACCCAAGAAAGACTTTAATCTTGAGACGTCCGTAGGATTTGGCATCTTCATGACTGCCTTGACCTTGGATCCCTGCACGATTACATTGGTTGATATGGTGTTGCCAGGATATTCTTAGTGCGAACCGTCCCTTTATCGACGGCATATGATTCCTTTGTCGTTTAAACGAGAAAATAAACGCCTACAATTGCTGAAGTGTTTAGTGGCGCCTTGACCACTGACAATCATATCGTCTTGGTAGATGGCAACTCTAGTCTTGATTCCAAATGACGATTCTATTGACTTGATTCCAAATGGTAGTCGTTTGTACAGGAGTATTCCTCGGTGAGTGCTGAAGGCTAGCCTCTGTTGAGTTTCTGGTTGCATCAGCAAGATTAATTTTTTTATAACCGTATCCAGCTCCTTGCTTCTGCATCTGTTCCTCTGGGAATGGCATCGGATGACCCTCTTACTCTAGTTAACTGTTGATGCCTACATATTAGTTGCCACAGACGTGCAACTTTGGTAGTATGGTACCCGGACTATGAGCTTTACGAAAGAGTACTACAGGCGTTCCACATTTCCTAAATTAGACTTGCTTTCAGACTCATTTGGAGATGCTTACTTCATAAACATTGACCAGGTCATCCCGAAGAGCAGAAGGAACTGGTCCTGCCTTGTGAAAAACCGGCATCGAGTCAAACCTGAACAACTACTCCTATTTCGAAGTCCTTAAGATATCCTAATTATTCTTTGAACAGATCTGGAAATTCGTCACAGAGATTGTGACAATGTTGTTTCAGAGAAGCATAAGGTTCCTTAGAGGTCTTGGGATTCTATGTTTTCCCCCCTTACTCGTGTTTTGACTTTCTATGCATCTCAGTCCAAGAGCATTGTCCACAGATATTCCTAGTGTTTTGATAGCGTTTTGACCCAGCAATATCAGGTCAGGGATGATGAGGGAATTGGATTTTTTCCAATCCTTGGATCCATAGTTTGACAGATAAAGATAAGTCGTGCTTGCTAGAAGACGCATAACCACGTCCGACATCATCCCATTTTCCCAGTTGTTTCCAGACCGGCAAATAAATGAAATTGTATGTAGTTGCAGCGTCCTGTTCTATCATGAACTGCCGATCCTGGATTGAGATTGACACAACCAACCTAGACGTATCATCACCGAGAATCGTCTTGATAAGCTCTGCTTTCGGGATTATCTTCACGGAAGGTTGGGAACGATATTCCCGTTGCTGACGTTGATTCTTTCTAAAAACATCTTCCAAATGTCACTGTTGCAAAAGTGGCTTTGACTTCTTTGTAGGGCCAATGTCTCACTCTATGAGCCTTTACACATCTGTAACATTTCTATAAAGCGTCTGTGTTATTAGGCTGCAGGTAGTTTTTTTTCTTCGGCCCCTGTTCTGGCTCTGCTTGACCTTGTTGACAGAGCTGGTCTTGTATCTGTAAACAGTTTCCTTGACAACATTTGCCGCGTCTTCGGTCTCAGTAGCGACCTGGACCGCACGGGAAATGTTCAGCTCTGCGTCCTTCATCTTGAAAAGAACCTTCAAGACAGTTTCATTGTTGACATAACTTATGAATCTCTGTCTACGTGCTTCATCTTCTTGGTCAGTGATAGAAGTAAAGTCACAAGTAGCAGTGTCTTGACGTATACGTAGTGCTTCTGCTCCTGGAGAGTTTCGCTTAACTTCCGCTGCACGTCACTCCAGAACTTCAAACATACTCGCACAATGAAACATTTCTTGTTGACCTACATCGTCAGCTCGTTAATATGATTTGGCAGATTCTGTTAAGTATGCAAATTCATCATTTGTTTATAGACGGTAACAGTTTGATTTCTCAAGATAACCTGAGCGTTGAGCTTATCAGGCATGGAATTGGCCTCAACAAAAGTGCGGAATCTTGACCAATAGCCAGGCCACAGTTCTGATGTGAGCAGAAGATGGTGAAATAGCATCTGAAGAAGCTAGTACTGTGATCCTTTTCAGAGGTATGAATCAATCTTACCAAAACTGAATCAATTGAATCAAATCAAAATTCTTCTGTGCTGATGTGCACGCACCTCCATTTGTACGCTCTGGAGTTGAAGTTGTGCGAATAACTGAATCAGCTCACTGCTTTGTTCCGTCACTGTTGTCGAAGTAAACGCTCCACTCGGCAAAGAGAGTCTTTATTATCCTATCGGCGACGCCAATTTGTCGTATTTCTCTAGTTCACTCGCTCAGCAATAATCCAATTAGGTTAATTAACTGTCTCCCCAACAGTGTATGACGGGCATAAGTAAAAAGACGACCAAACAACTTCCCCTACATATAGCACTGCGATTAGAACATTCTAGAGAGTTCTCCAATTTTTAATTCAATTCTATTGAACTGATTTTCATGCTTGCAATTTTCATTAGATTTGCATGTCTGCAATTTGCATTCGACAGATCTAGATTGTTTTAATGGCCTTTTGATTAATGACCTTTTCAAAGGTATAATTTCATAAGGTCTAAATCTACTTCTACCGATGCATAATATAAGGAATTTATCCATGCAAAGCACCGTAGCTTCAAGGATGCTGCAGAGGAGATGAGTGCCGCCAATTAATCTCTTTACTCAGAAATACTATTCGGATAATCTAATGATGTGTCTGGTGAAGAAATAATTAGATTTTCTACTTTCTCATTTGATCAGGTTTATGAAGTATTAGTTTGATCTCTTGATAAATACGCTAATTATGAGATGCATGCTTATTTTCTCAGGAGTATCCAAGTTTACGAGAAGGCGAATAATTTTATATCTACAGCTGATGACATCGAGGTGCTTGAAATACTTCAGAACATCTCTCGAGGCTCACGAGAAAATATGTCAGTGAGCACATTCTCTTTACTATAATTATAGTATATACATCTTCAATGAATGTTTATCTTTATCATTCTGAATCTGCTTGTGCATATTTGGATCATATAAATAAGGAATGTTACGTTTGATCTCGCATAAGAGTCGAATGTCTACTGAGAAATGAATTGATGAATTAATTAATCGCTTCTACTGGGGTTTGTGCCTCCGTTTCAACTAAATAACGAAATACGTCATTTCTTTTCAAAGAAAAGTAAATCTTCAAACCTCATTCTAGACATCAGTTTAAACATTACATATAGTAAGCTTTTGAGTAAGTTACACAAAAAACTTAAATCATTTTTAATGTTTCATATTATTTCCTTTCGTACTAATTTCAGTTGTTCTATTTTGTAAGAAAATTGCTTATCCACTTGGCATAATAGACAAACCAGTGATTGTATTTTTGCAGACTTGGTAGAATTTGGATTCGCATCACATGAAAAAAGTCACAAGATCTTTTTTTAATTTCTGCTTGAAATTCTCTCTTTTCTAGATCAATTGCCTTGGTTAAAATAAAATATGGCATGCATGTTTAATTCTGTTACAAATACAATATACCACATGAGGCCAAATCTAAGAAAAAGAGGAAATGCATTTCTTCAAAAAATATCTTCATTATGCAACCTTGACCTGGGACTTAAATTTGAAGCTATTTCATCGGAAGGAATAATATAAGTTATTGTGAGATCTAATTTTATTGCAGAAATAGTTTTCTCAGTTACCAATGGTCAATGGCTGCGGACAGAGATATTACTAAGAATTTGAACAATAGAAATTGATGCTATGTTTGATGACAGCTCATAATTCTATAAGTTAGATCTGAAGATTGGCTTTTATACTTGCCAATTCTAATTATTTAATTTTCTGATATTTAAACAAGAGTTAGTATTTCACCTTGCTTTGTTTTTTTATGAACTATTAAGTACAGAGTAAGTGGAAAATATATGAATCGATCTATGTAATATAAGGAATTTCTTGTTTGCACTGGGAAGACCGTAAAAAAAGATTAGCACGGTAGCTTCTAGTCTACATCTTGTCGTTTCACCCATTGTGATGTGAATAGAGAATATTTTTTGTATTATGGTATGTTCACTTATTTCTTCATATATTTGTGTGGGATTATGAATTAATGATGAACAATAACATGCCGCCTATTATTCTGATATCTTCGAGTTCTTCCAATGCGTTGAGCAAAATTTCGACATTATATATCTGAGCATGTGTGTTCTAGTATAATATTTATATATTTATTAAAATTAATATCTCAGCTAAACAATACACATTACATTTAGATATAATAACCAATTATTTCAAGTTACTGGGAAGCCTTTCATAACGCAAACAATTTATTTTAATTTAAATTTAAACGTCAGGCAAATATTTGACTCAAAAACAATTTTATTGCACAATTGAGAACCAAAAATGGATATCTTGTAGTATTTGTATATCTCACTCCCTCTCACTGTTGTGGAGTAAATAGTACACCCCGGTGACTATATGAACTAGTCCATAAGTATAACTGCTCCTGGTCAGGACTAAGACTTGCAGGCATTTATATCTGTTACTTGTAATGAGTGAATGGGTCGTGACTCGGATTAGCTAAGTATAGGATAGTTAATGATGACCAGCCTCACCCGCTTCTCCATTTAGCTTGTGCCACAATTATTTTAATTTTGAAATAAAACATATTAAGACTGGTAGGCGTTTGGAGTCTGGAAGACCGCTGCCTGGACCGCGACAGGCTTTTCGATCTCTCTGTCTTCAGGCAGAGAGGAATCCAGACGAGCCTATGCCTACTGGCAGAGTCTCGTCTGAGTGTGCGGTACACTAGGGGAATGTTTGCCCGTGGCTAAGGACTCAGAATCGCCTCACGTCAAAACCGACATTGTGGCACATCCTGGCTTGTGGGGATATTTGGTTAATAACAGCGTTTGGAGTCAGTCTTCAGAGTAAATAATACAGGCGTCACGGCAGATATCCGAAGCATTACGTATATAGAATCCTTATATGAAGTCCACTATGTAAGTAAGAGTCTGATATAACATAGTGGCGACGGGGGATTCGAGACTCGGGATTTATAAAAATGTCGATGAAGGATTCGAACTTCAGGATTTATAACCGTTGAGACGACGATTCGAAACTATTACGTTTTATAACAGTAACGAGGATTCTGGAGTTCAGACGAGTTTTAATTGGAGTTACAAGAATTTCAATCACTTTGGTTTAACAAAAAACACACAAAGTATATACTTGCGAATATGAAGAAATATATATATATATATATATATATATATATATATATATATATATATATATATATATAATATCTGGATAAAATAAATGAAACAAAATTGGGTGTTTGTTTTTATGAAAGTATTTATTTCTGTGTTTTTGTATATATTTATTTATTTAATATTGCAGACCACCTAGGTCTTTCCGCAGAAATCAAATTTGATTTCTGAGGAAAGACCTAGGTGGTCTGAAATATTAAATAAATAAATATATACAAAAACACAGAAATAAATACTTTCATAAAAACAAACACCCAATTTTGTTTCATTTATTTTATCCAGATATTATATACATATCAAGAAAGTATACGTGGCCTCTCATTATGCTATATATATATATATATATATATATATATATATATATATATATATATATATATATATATATATATATATATATATAAAAGTGAAAAAATGCTTTTGTCATTGCTATTTTACGATTTTTAAATTTATTTGGTAAAACTCTTTAAAGCGAAAAAGACGTAAAAAATGTGCTTTTTCTCAGAAGTATCACTATCCTTCATGTAAAAAGTAGAAATGACGCTGTAATTTACTAGTAAGGACACATTTATAATAAATGACCATGGGCTATATCATTTTAAAAACTTCTCTAAATCGACAGAATTTTAATCAGAATTCTGTCTTTCCAGAATTCTGTTTTCTGTTATAAGTTCATAATCTTAATTTTTTGGATTCCGGGAATGGAATCCTGCACAAATAAATAAACAACGCCAGTAATTGTGATAGAAAAATAAGTGTATTAAACGTAAGAATACAGGCTTGAAATGAAGATTAGTAGTCCAGGAATGCGGGTTAGTAGAAAGTATATGTACAAGTCTCTGTAAGTGAATCCCTAATTCTCTCTCTCTCTCTCTCTCTCTCTCTCTCTCTCTCTCTCTCTCTCTCTCTCTCTCTGTGAACACCCTGTGTACTGTCTCTGTATCTCTTACCCTGACTCAACGTATCTCAACCTTGATTCAAAGTATCCCAACACGCAACTATTCTTTCTGTCATTATAAGTATACTTTGGACGAGTCCATCTTGTGTAAAAGGGGTCTGCCCCACAACACTTAATTTAACTTAGTCTTGTATTATGTCACTCGCTGTTATAAGGATCACACGAAAATTGGAAAAAAAACTCTATTTCTAAAGCTGTAACACGCATAATATGTGATACCTAAGTTTCTCATACCATTCCACCTTCTCCTTTTTTCTCACCTACCTCTATGCTCCCGGTCATGAATATATAGATGATTCAACACAATCTTCCTTCCAATGACTTGACCTAATTCCGTTTTCTTATTACATATAGGCCGAAGTCCCAGTGCAGATGTAAACTTTCATTCTCCTCTACTATCTTATTGCTTTTTGCACTTATGATTTTCCTTATCTCTCCATAAACCCCATTATAAAAAATGGAAAAGCTTGCGATATTATTGCGTCCCCGTTTCTATTCTCGTTGCTCCAACAATCCGCCTACATTGACTCACAATCTCCCCAGATTTTTTAAACATTATGCGCGCTGAAGTATCCACAAATAATACTTGATATAGTTGATTCTCATTGGACATATCAAATATTATGTTCCTTCCATCAAATGTCATTTCTTCAGCCATGCCTATGTTTTCATTTTAGCAATTTTCCTCCATTATTTTTCTTATCGAAGCGCCTGAGAAAGTATACATGCATCGCTTTCTCCTTCGAAGTTTATATTTTGCTTTGTCGATGTTTTTTCTTCTTTTCTACTTCTTTACTGATACAAAATTATATTTCTTTCATAACCTATATATTTACAACGATAAGAAATGGTTCATGACCTTGCCACACTTACCACCCAAAATTATTCTCTTGTCTTCTAATACAATCTTCACATCGTAACATACTTCTTCTTCGTTCTTCGTCCTAACATTGGTAAATGTTGTGCACATCACGTTTTGGATGTGACGATCCGTATATTACCATTTTCCGCCTTATTTCCATTTTCATCTGCATCATCTCTCCTTGGGCCCATTTCAATACAGCATACACATCTCAAAAGAAGAGACAACTTAAATGCTTGCGGCTAAAAGTTTATTTCTTCCATTCAAATTCAACTTGAGAATTAAGCTCATTTGTTTGAGGATTTCATTTCCAAACACATCCTTCATTACTTGATTTATTCCTCCTGTACTTCAACGAAAAGTTGTCTGCAATGTCATTCATGGACCGTCCATGCAGTCACTTAATTTCACCTGACTTAATATGTATTCTTCTTTTAATATTAGTAGTTTGCATGTGTTCATGCAAAATTCGACTCCAGTATCATTGCCATATATATATATATATATATATATATATATATATATATATATATATATATATATATATATGTGTGTGTGTGTGTGTGTGTGTGTGTGTGTGTGTGTGTACTGTGATCAACAAAAAATAGATCTGCTTTTTAATCTTAGCGAACAGTTTCAACTCGTCCATAAATTTTACGTGATTTTCTTTAAAAGGTTTCTCTCCCACTCATCCCTAATACCTGCCGTTCTTCCATACATAAAACATACCATCACTGCTGATAAACTATCATTGTGGAACATCTCCATCTTAATTTCAACTTCTCAAAACATTGCAAATTAGTATAGTCTCGTTAGACATTGTCACTCAAACAAATATCCCATGGTGTCCAAGATCGATGATATTCATATTATTACTAGTATTAGTAGTATAACTAGTAGTATAATAACGGAGACATTAATGCTGAAAAACTGTCGTGCAACAATGGTTGGTACGATAATTTCTTACACCTTTAGCTTTTTTAAAATTATTTTCACCATTCTTGTAACCTTGTGCCATTTTAATATGACAATAAAACCTTGGTAAAAACTGTCATGTATATTAAAACTGTTCTTAAGAACAACCGCTAATTTTATTATAGCAGTGTTTCTCTGGTAATTGGGAAACTAATAAAATACATTTTGGGAATACAATTATTTCATTTGAATAAATATTTGGTACATTGTCGTACATTGTAGTACACTATACACAGTTTTTTACTCTAAGCAGGTACATGTTGAAGATGCGAAAGGTTACTCATTCGTCACTGAGAGGGAAAAAACTTCTGTTTGAAATGACGCTGCCACCACTTCAACCAGAGCATGGCATTGTGTAGCTTTTCGGTAGAATTGACACGGATCCCAGCGTAAGAAGTGGACGTCTATGACCTAGATGACCACCTAGACAATAAGAAACGAAAGTGCTTATCCTCTCGAGCCCTTCTACGCGGTCTACGGAAACGCACCTGTATTTACTTCTTTCCACCTTCAATATTCAAAGATAAATGTAGATAAATTAAAATATATTGCTTTGCACCAAACCTGCAGCTCGAGTAAGAGCATCTTTCTTAATTTAGTATTTCATTTCACAGATCAATCATTGTCAATAAACTTGAATTATTTCGAACTATTTGTCTCATTTTGATTGATATAGCTGTTATTATAGGCACAGCAATTCGATCAAATATACTCCATCTATCATTAGATGGTTATTAACTGGATGACATGGAATAACTTTTGATTATTCCGATATTTAATCCCCGTGATATCAATTATTGTTTGCACTTGCTAACTCGGTGCTAAATCGGATTGAACTCATGACTACTAGATTACAGTAACACATGTATAATCACCTCTTCTATCCACTACGCCACAATCCCGAAAGACATTGGTTTCGGACCAACCTGATGACAAGAGGATACTTGGTCGAAGCGTTGTGCCTATAGTAACATTTATCTAAAAAATGATGAGAGCAATTATGAGTTGATTGCACTTGAGTTTTAAAAAATACAAGTATATTGACATTTTTTACTTACAAACTGTATCATTAAATTAAAAGCGTACACAATTATTTGAACTTGAGGTTAAAGACAGTTATTTTAGGTAATATTTCGTTATTATCAGTCATTGTTGTTTTATCATTAATTTCTTTTCTTTTCCTTTTTTGCGCGGTGGTCTTATCCAAGATTATATTCACAAAAAGAATCAGTCCAAAGATGTACATACGCTCTAGTAGATGTATATATATATATATACTGTAAGAGATGTATATACACTGTTGGTTGATATTATAAAGACCATTAAATTTTTAACGAGTCTAATTCTGTACATTCAAGAGAAGTTAATACGAAGTAAAGAAGAGACATATTAACGTTTATTTCATTCGGATAAAAACATGAGCCGGATAATATTGGCTTAGTTGATCTACCGCAAGACAAATCTCAACCATTCTGAGATTTTACTAATGAGGAAATATTCGTTCAAAGAGATGTATGCAGTATCAAGCGGGGATTGTAATCCTTGCTAATATGGAACACAATTCACATATGCATTCTTTGAATTTATTTTTAACCCGATATGTTTTATGTCGATAACGTTATTTTTAGTCTGTACACTTGTTTCAGTAGATATTCCAGCTCTTATTTAATTTTACCGTTTAAGAAACACACACACACACACACACACACACACACACACACACACACACAAGCACATATAAATACGAGGGTCAGTCAATAGATGAGGTGAATTTTTCGGTATAAGGACTTCTTTTTTTCATTTTTCAACGTAGTCTTCTAGCACTGTCACAAACTTTTCCCATCTGTGCACAAGCTTCCGTATTCCCTCAGCGAAAAAAAACTTTGGACTGATGTCTCAGCCAGTCGCTCACAACACTTATAAATTTATCGTCACTTTTAAACTTCCTGCTTCTCGAGAACGCTTTCAAGGGATCAAACAAGTGAAAGTCTGAAGTCGCAAGGTCTGGGCTGTAAGGGGGATGAGGGAGCAGTTCCCAGCCCAGCTCGTTGATGGTCTGCACCGTTTAGGCTGCTGTGGGAGGCCTTGTGTTGTCATGATGCAAGATGACTCCTTCTGACAGATAAGCTCAAAGTCCTTGCAATGTCATCCACTGTCACCCTTCTGTCGGATTCAATGAAGTCATTGATTGATTCGATCACCTCAGGTGACCGCACTTCCGTAGGCCTCCCAGGCCTGTCTTCATCCTCAACACTGCTCCGTCCTTCTTTAAACGGTTTAGCCCACTTGTAGACATTTTTTGCTGAAACATGTGGCACCATACACAGTTGACATTCTCCTATGAATTTCACCTGGTTTGCACCCTTCAGCAACCAAAAACTTGATAACTGACCGCTTTTCAATCCTAGAGCATGCTTCTTGGTCGGCCATATTTGTTAATCGCCAAAACTCTCAAAGTTTTTTTTAATCTGCAAAAGAAATTCAATCCATGTGAAAAAGAAGTAAAATAAAAAAAATAAAAAAAGAGTAAGCTTCTATCTGTATTAGAAGTCCTTTTACCGAAAAGTTCAACTTATTTATTAAATGACCCTCGTATATACATATATTCTGTCAACTCATTAGGTAATTATTCCTATTTCTAATACATTAATATATATGTTAGACACTAATTTTATTCACACTAATTGTGCATTCAAATGGATTACATATGCATCACAGAAATACATTTATGTCATCTAAATTATATAAGTAACTATGTATAAACAGAAATATTATGCTACAAATCTAAAATAAATGGCATTATGTTACAGGTTAAAAAATAGAAGTCAAGTGTTTGAAATATATAATTGGATCATATAAATTTTGTAAACTACAATGATTCTTAAACCCAGGAATTCCACTTACAATTTTAACCATAATGACAAAACTACATCTTTTGATTTGCGCATTATAATGCGATGATATTATAAGATTTCACATCTTAATTAATACTTAAGTAAATCTCGAGACGTTTGTTGCGAGTAATAAGTTGGAGTCATTAGTTGATGGCTACACATATGGCTCGTCAGCTTAGTTTGATTTAGGCCGAGACGCCTCTAAATATTACAACTGTATGCGTGGTGATATGCATATAAAGAGAAGCGTAACATAATATCAAATAGTTCCAGGTCAAATATATTTTTCAATCAAGTTATCTTTGTAAATGTGATAGTGTAATGCTCAATTCGGCCCAGCGTGGTAAAGTGAGTGAAGCTCGTCTATTCTTGTCCATGTTGCAATTATTGGAACATTTCAGATATTATAAAGTCTTCAGAAAAACATGTTTTAGATCTTTTACGCTTAATGTATTTAACATCTATATATTCTTTAGTCTGCATCACATTTGCTGAGAGATATTTGATGCATATTTCAATTATACAACCATTTTGTACTGCATATAGCATTAAGAGTATTCATTTATTCAACATACTTCACTGTAAACAGGTAATCATTGTGTATGTAGATGCATGCGTGTGTATGAGAGAGAGAGTGTGTGTGAGAGAGAGAGAGAGAGAATCAAGCGATTTTGTCTAGAAAAACCGAAAAATATTAGAGAAGGAATAATGGTTGATAATATTTACCAATCGGAAAATTCCATGTAAAGACGCGAGATATTCACTAAGTTCCCAGGCGTTTGCAAATTATACGTAAGACGTTAAGCGTAGAACATCACCCAATGCCGAAATATACCGTATTCAAGCTTTAGCAAGTGGCTCAACGGTCAATATATGGGACCAGCTTTAGATTTCTCCATGCCTAAAAACCTTCCCTGTCAATTATTTCGATCTCATCTTAGAAGAAATAATGTGTATTCTTCCATCAAATATGATACGATATAACACATTTTCTTTTTACATTTATTTATGATTCTCATATTCTTTGTTTCACGACCAGTAACCGACTAGTTGAACCCATATATGCCTTAATGCTTATCAGTTAGGCTATGTGCAGGTCGGAGTTACACGCTTCTCTTGTAAGGTATTATTTTGCTGTTAAACACAATCGTGATAGGCTATTGCTGGCAAAAATATCAATTAATTTCATCTTAGCTCTAACATAACGGATACAGCTAAATAGTGGCACTTCTGGTCTTACTAGACCTAATATGTCATATTCTGGACAGTCCTTCTCATATGCCTAGATTTGGACTTGTATGATTTGGTATCGCCTGGATACAACATGCAAATAACACTGTGAAAATGGAGTGTTCAAGTTGGTACATGTTAATAAGCATTTTACGACATTATCTCGTCTATGAAAGTGAGTGTTCCACCTTTCTTCCTCGTGGATTATAAACGACGTGGGCTGAAGAAGGCTTCCGTCTAATATTGTGCTAACAAGAAAAATGAAGATTATAGGTGAAGAACTTCACCTTTTTGAAAAATATTACTTTTATTTTGTTTTTTATTTATTTTATTTTCTGTTTCCAGGGTCATGTCCAAATAAATATTAAATTAACATATGAAAGACCTGTAATTAAATACTCACAATTCAATGACTCGTTCATGTATCTACATTTTAAGAAGCAATTCTTCAAATATATAATTAACACTTATATATATATGTGTGTGTTTTTATACATACATATATATATATATATGTGTGTGTGTGTATACTTTATTAGTGTTCTAGTTATATATATATATATATACATATATATATATATATATATATATATATATATATATATATATATATATATATATATATATATATATATATATATATATATATACCGTGGCGTTTTCTTAAGTAGTATTCTTTATGTAGAAAACTGAGCTAAATATGAACATGTCAATACCATAATACATCGGCTTGGTTCAGAGCTAACACACATCTCTTCTTCCTATCGTATTCTCTCCTAATTAAAACCGAATGTGTTTCTACATTTTTACAGTAATCTTACCTAGGCTACTAATTTTGGTTTTGTACTGCCAAAAAGTTCCAGAGCCTGGTGCCAGTAATGTCGGATATTGTAACTATTAACGGTGTAAATTAATGGAAACCTATCTCGCCCCACCCGAAAGGTGCGAAAATATATATATCTAGACTTATCTTTTAATCGCTATCTTTCACATAAACCATTGTCATACTTACAGTATTTCTTCTGATTCTGTGTGTTTTTTACAGTCTACTTTACTTGTCGACAGAATGCAAGAACTTGCGACACGTTGATTAGACAGTAATTTGCTACTTGACAGGTTAATCTGAAAAAGGTACTCCCAAGATGAATTTTCAGATACATTTCCAATTTAAAAGTTTTGGATATTTATTGTAACATAATTGCACTACTAATATTTTGTCTGGGGGAAAGTGGATCTGCAACATATAAATATAAAATAATTAAGGTAATGATTTGTATTTACAATAAATTCATTTTATGTCGCTTGTCCTTTTCTTTCCTTGAACTAAATATATGATCTCTCTTAACTATCCGCCACAGATATTGAAATCATGACTGCTAGAAATTCAGGGGAGATTTACATCCACATGACCATGTGTTGCAAATTTGGAGATTTAAACTTAAGATCCATACAAAGCGGTGAGATTCAATAGACAAGAGACATTTAGATGATACCATATGCTGCCTAAACATGTAAATCCGAATAAAATCCTCAAAATTTGTGTGTGTGTGTGTGTGTGTGTGTGTGTGTGTGTGTGTGTGTGTGTGTGTGTGTGTGTGTGATCGTTTTCTCTCACTTAGCTTCGTAATAACTTCAATAACGGTCACATTTCGTTTCTTAGAATGTAACGATCTTTTACCTTGAAAGGCAAAGCTGTTTAACTTTTCTATACGCAGAGATCTAAATAAGATGTTCACTCCAAAATCCGTAATAACCTTTGTGAAGCTTTGGTGGAGAATACTAATTCAATTGCTGCAATTGATATTGAACTGAATATTGGTTTCGATTGAAATATCATTCAACTTCTTTTTTATTATGATCATTTTCGGAAATAATTGCAAATTTTTTTGATGTCAAAACATTAAATCGATTGAAATAACTGCGTTATGAAATGCGCCATATTGTATTATTTATCTTGATAAGATTATCTAGAGAAACGATAGAACGAGAGAACATCATAAATCTCAATTTAGCTTATATTCCTTTTACCAAAATATTTATAAGTTCATTAATATCCTTTCAGCTTGTAAAATCCGCAGATTCTGACCGTCTCTTTTAATATTTGTTTGAAGTTGCAGCAGTGAATTCATTCAGTTAAAAAAAAGCATCGCAGTCTTGTGAATACAACCAGCGTCTGAAACAAGAGGAACAAAAGACACTATATTAAGTATAAAATGTACTGGTTTGGCGTCATGTTATCTTTGAAAAACTCTAAACAAAATATAGAATGATAAATGTTTGAGTTGTCAGAGGGGAAATAGATGTGTATAGAGAATGTTATATTGTAGAATCGCATTGTGTTGATGTTTACGTTCATAGATACATACATACATATTCATAGTGTCTCAGAATCGTAATAATATTTTGTCAGTAATAGATATGCTTAATATATGAACGCTCAACTTGTAAGATAATACACTTCGATTTAAAATCCAATGCATAACAATGAAGGTAATGTTTATAAACTTCTAAATTTCTAAATCTTTTTCCTGAACATTTTGATCAATGAAAAAGTTCACGTAAACATAAATGTGTGATGTTTATATCTTCTTAATTTTATTAAAACATTATTTTGGAAATTTCTACATTCATCCACTTAACTTCTGTAGCTCACAGGAAATTGCGTCTACTTAGCTGGAAATATTGTACGTTTGTGAATTTGTATGCAGTATAGATTAGCTAGATTTTTGTATAGAAATTGAAATCTGTGAGGCATGAAGTAAATACTGTTCGCCCAAGGATTCTAACTGACAACATGCTTAACTGAGCAATTATTATATCCTTCACTTGAAATATTTTACTTGAGGGAAGCGCATGCGAAAGTAAAATTTGCTGTCTAAAAATCTGTATACATAATTTTAAATATACAACATACGTTGTGTTTCTTTTGAAATTAAATTTTTCATGTGGATTTAATTTTTCAAAGTTTTATCTTTTAAGATATTTTTACTGGTAATGTTAATTTTTAAAAAATATCAGCATCACCAAGGTCAACATCACTGAATGAAATCAGTAGGAATTCTTCGATTGCTTGCTTTTACAGAAAATTATTACCTCTTGTCAAATTAAATATGACGAATGTTTCATCGGCACGATGAAGTTTAAAACTATCAAT
Source organism: Acanthosepion esculentum (assembly GCA_964036315.1). Lineage (NCBI taxonomy): Eukaryota > Metazoa > Mollusca > Cephalopoda > Sepiida > Sepiidae > Acanthosepion > Acanthosepion esculentum. Next base: position 1,960,397 of record OZ038477.1, read on the forward strand.
TTGCGTTCGGGAAAAATCGAAATTTACGCCTGTTCACTTTGGCATACAATCATTTTTAGACAGAGCTGGGATAGTTTATGCCATAAAATCATTATACCACTCTATCACAGAAATAGTTTTCCTCGTTTCTGTTACACAGACAGTTAAACATATATTACAAATAATTATTAAATATAAACAAGCCATGAATCGATAAAAAGACTTCTTATAAGAAGGATTTTTAATATGTCCTTTCTAGCCTTCTTTCGCATTATTTCGGGAAATTTATTTTCCAATCATTTTCTGGATAGCAAGTTGTCGGTCAGTTATTCTGACTTTTCGCTTACATGGAGATTGATTGGGAATTCGCTGCCTCACAATTTTAACGCAAGCTTGGATGACATGTCCGATTGTCACCTGTGTGACGGTGGCTTAAAGAAACTGTTGGTCAGGTTTTCCTTTCACTGACCTTTGCGGCGCCCATCTTAGGATCATATCGGCAAATTGACGGTTCGTATCGATCCCGAGCATCTATTGAAGCGATAATGTGTCACCCCAGTGGTTCGGGATGAGACGGTTGTTGTTAATCACGCTGCTCGCAGTGGCATGAATGGTTTTGTGTATGACGCGAATGGAGAGAATCTTACAATCACTGTTCTCATCAGGAACTGATGGATTATCTTGGCCATCAGCTCGGAATGAAGATCAGAACTGATTGCAACTGCCTTCAGCAGATTTTAGCAAAGAGTGAGTGGGATTTACAAGCCTTGTTGGCGTGAATTGGACCAATCCTGATTTTTTTTGTCTTATTCTGTTCCGTTAATATACACAACGGTGTGGATTAATGCCGGACTCCATCCCTAGTTTGTTTTGGTTAACCTGCTTAATGTGAGTGACTGTCTTTGCCGGTCTAGTCCCAGTGTCCTCTTTTGTTATGGCTCTTATCCCAATCTCTCCAGTGTTTATCCTCGTTTTTCTCAAATTGTTTTGTACCTTACTTGCCAGTAGTGAGTGACTTTCTTTTTATGCTTGGCAGCACAATACAGCAGACGCAGTTAATTTTTTTAAAGATTGAATGGGCCATACTAACACAGTTGCTATTTTTTTAATGTTTTATTTCTTTTATTTTTATTACTGGGTTTTCTGTCTTCATTTCATGTGTAATTTTAAATATATCTTTGTAATATTATTTTTTTTAAAAAGGGAAAACATATGTGTACATATGAAGAAATTTTTAACATCATCGGCATTTTATTAGAATCCCTGCGACGATGTGGTATTGTGTTACATGTTGGATTGGATGAAGAAGGACGTGTTCTTGTGTTGACTGTGGATATTTTTAAAGTAAATGGATCGTGAGTTGGATTATCTAGATGTAAGACAGATAGTGATACTAAGCGTTTCCGCACGTCTTCCCTTTCGCTATTGCGTCCCAAATTAATGTATCGACATTAATTAAATCAACTTTTCTTAAGTTTTCGTTTTTAAAAAAACTATGACAGATCAAATTCTTGTATGGTTTTCCTCTACTTCAGAAGCTTCAATATTGCGGCGATACAATTTCTTTCAAGTTAGGTTTTTCGTCGGGCGTGACGCTGACCAAAAATGTTGTCACCAGATATAGACGGCATCAAGTTGACTCAATTAGCGATGATATTGATAAAAACCAAAACGGAAATATATATCCTGATATAACAGTTTGATAATCGGCTAACAGTGAACAAAACGCGCTACCTGATTTCCTGCACGCAATATTCGACCGAAGGCGAAGTACATAGTTTAATAATACGTATAATTATAAAACCTGGACATAAAACAAAATCAAAAATAAGAAAGAAGTTCTGCATAGAGTTTTGAAAGCAGATTTTTATACTAACAATGAAGCAACTAAGAAAAGAACTGAATAACGCCGGGCATGTGGAGAGTATTACAAAAATACACAGGCAAATGAAATCTCTTCCAGATGAAATTGTATCAACTGGCTTCTTGAAAACGTGTGTAACCGTGATAAAATAGTTTAATATACAAGGCTAACTTGAAGAGTCAAATGTGATATTAAATTTGAGAGAAATATATGCTACTCACAAAATATATATATCCTAATAATATCATTAATAAGAAGGACATCAAATTTAATGTAGGAATAGATTATTGATTTTATGGAATAAGGAAAATGACAGGGAATATATGAAGAGCAAATTGGCAATAATTAAAGAAGCAGCAGAGATATCAGAGAAAGCAATCGGAAATGACAATAACAAAGGGAAATAATCAGTGAACATTGGAAAGTAACAGTAAAAATCGAAATAGATAGAGATAAAACTGAAAATCGAGACTGAGTTAAAATCATCAACGATAAATGAGGCATGAAATTTAAAAGATGAATGTCGGAAGATAATATATATAAAAAGTAAAAAGTGTGAAGATAAGTAACCTACATGCTCGATAAATGACATACATAGATAAAAAAATAGCGTTTGATTGTAGCGAATATCAGAAACAAAGAAATTATCAAATTTAAACAGAATATGCACGAAGTACAATTGTCATGTTATTCACTGCAAAAAGGAAAATAGCAGAAATTCATAGAGATACTAGTCATCATTTTTGACGTAACAAAATATGCCATTATCTTTATATTACCATAGGCAAAAAGCTTGAAAGCATCAGATGAAAAGGCAGAATAAAAGAGTGTTTTTAAACAGACCACAAATTCCACAATCATTATCAAAAATCATCTTAAACTGCAATTTACTCAGTTCGTAAGGAAAAATAAAGTACATTAAATCTACAATTTAGCATTAGTTATCCTTCTTAATATATACAAATACAATAATCATATTATTAGATATTTTCCTATCATATTTGTGCCGAAAATATACAAATTAATGATAAAAATACTTACAAACATAACTCTTCCAAAATCACACCCAGAGAGGGTTCGCTGGTTTAGTAACGTTAGCAAATGATTATCTACAGACAACAGATGACCTGACCGAAAAAGTAATAGAATGATCAATCGTTTTCTCTTTCTTACTTATAAAAATGTATTTGACATAGCAGAAGGCGCAGCAGTTTTTAACTCCTGAAGAGAACCGTGTACTCATGCAAACGATACTAACGTTATATATAATATTTGTTTATACTATTATACACAAAAAATAAAACTAGAAATTTAATGAGCTAAGGGGCTATACTTTCATATAAATTACTTTATGCCAGCCTTGAAATTATATGGAATGTCAGGACGTATATTTTAGAATGAGAACAAATAGAACAAAAATTATCGCCAATTGCAACGTTATCAAATGAAAAACAAAGAACTAGAAGCAATTCATGAATACATAGCATTAGTAAAATTTAGAAGGCTACAGAAAGAAAATAAGATTAACAATTAGTTGGAATGCATGTAACAGACAAATATTTCATGAAAAGATCCTGATTTTTACAAACTAACGTGTATAATGAAGACATTGTGCACACAAACTAAAACTTGCACAAACTGAAATTGAAACTGTAATACACGGGATACGTCTAAAAATAGAGCAATATCGACCAGAAAACGGAACAAAAGATATCAGAGTAGAAATATCATGCAGAAGATAAAGATATTAAATGAAGTGGTCGGCACACAAGTCCTGTCAGCAAATAACAACGATCTTCATAGGGAAATTTGGGTAACTCCATTACCCTGCAGTGTATTAATTCTGCTATCTATAGAGGCATATGCAGGTCATTGAAATGTTTTGTGTTAGAAAGAGATGTTGCAAAATATATTCATAAATATTCTTAACGAAGCTTTAACCAAATGATACGGCAACATTTGTGTCATTATAATCTAATACTTCGTACCAACACTTTCATTTTTGCTGTTTACACTCGCATTTCTGCGTTTGTTATAGACACAGTGTTTTCTTAACATGTCTGTCATCGTACTGGATAAACTTAACAGGATTTCGTGGTAGATGAACAGGTAAGTAGATGATTTTAATTCTGCATTTCCTAAGGTTTATTTCATATCGGTTAATACACACCAACTTAATTCACTTTTGCATTGATTTTTCTTTCATACACAGAATCAGATCACGTGGTTTTTCACCAATAACAAACGCATTGTACCTGCGAAAAATAGGATATTTTAAACCAAATCATTAATCCAATTCGTCGTTAGTTATACCAATTTCAGAAGTCAGTAAAGAAGATAATAAGGATTTTCATTTTTTCACCTTGAACATTCGGAAATAAACGACAATGGGGTCAAACTTTGTCCTATATCGTTGTTGTTTTACATATGCCTGATCAGGAAAGACAGATTACTTTTTGAACAGCACAAGATAATCTTCAGTTAATCGGGCGTGTTAGAATCATCTGAGTGATGGATATATCTAGGATTATTGTAATATGCCGAGTCCCTATCTCTACGACTGACTATGTTCTGCTGTAAAAACGAATAGCACTTTTATATGATGGGGTTTCTAGGGTATCAGACTTCGAAGCTCTACATCTTCAGTGAAACAAAGGACTGATATTTCAGCATGCCGATGAATGTAACCAATACGTGTTTCCAGTAACAGATATAGTAGGATGCCCACATTAAAACAGAATTAAGCTAAACTCATGACTATGCGAATGCGTACATATATTCAGTACCTTTTTTCTTGTTTCCATTTTGCATTATACTTGTAAGAAACGTTAACATGCTCTATCGTCTGTGTAGTAATACATTTAAATACTATGAATCTTTATATCCTGGAGACTTTCTCAATGAGACAAAATATTATGCTAACAAATCAACAATTGAAAGAATATGGAATTTATATTGCAGAAGTTCAAAATTCCGTACATTTGCTTTCATTTTCCTCGTTTAAATATCTTCACTTCTTCATTTAAAATGCATTACCTGAAAATGGATTTATTTCTCCGTAAGTTCTGCTCAAAGTCTGAAATAAGGATTTATGATTATTATTTTTACATAGATTACATATGGAAAATGTTATATAAACATTTTCAGTAACGACATCTTTGACATTACATATCAGTTAAAACAGTGTATATTTTTGAAGGGGGACTGTTTCTCTTTATAAGAAACTCTATTTATAGTACAAAAATTATTATTGTAATTTGTACTTACATTCAAATTTGAACGAAAAGAACACACAATAAATTCTAATGAAATCAATTTCGTTAATGTTATAATAATTGACTACTGAGTGACTTCAGTGACAGTGAAATATTCGCAGCTCTTTATATAAAAATAGCGTAACGTTCTTGGCCTTATCGAATCCCCAAAATATTTATTTCAAAGACCAAAATTTGGAATGCGAAATTTTGTAAGTGTTTTGGGCTGGGGCCATTGCCAACACCTATTATTACCTTTCTTCTCCATTTTTTACTTCTATATCATATATTCTCTAATCGTGAGATATCTTTATCAATACGTAGACTACGATGAATACACCTCCATAGATAAAATATGAATTCGATAATCCAAGTGTGGGTGTTGAATTATTTTAAAACCTAGATTCCATTTGCCCTCGTATGTATAGCATATGCACCTTGGGATTTCTTATCTGAAATGTGATTAATATCGATTATATCACAAACATTTGTCCTAGTGCTCGAGCAATTATACACATTTCACTCACTCACTCACTCACTCACTCACTCACTCAAGTCATCAGTTTGCACGGATTTGCCTTGATCTTTCACTCCATCCTTCATTGACATTCCTTACGACAGATCTTCGGTTTACTTCCTTTATATCTATATAATTGTTGAGTGTATGTTTACAAAAGGCGACTTGCATTAATTCGTCCAGGTTTTCATGGTTAGATAAAAAGAACACTGATCAGTTGATCTTCATTTCGATAGGAATGCACTCAAAACTTCGATCTTCTTTCTCCGATGATCTGTGCAATGAGAGACAGATAGTAATAAATCCATTTTTATGCTTGGGTACACTTCCTCGTGGGTAGATCTATAGTAGTATGTAACAAGTTTGTGTAAGCAACATCTAATAATTTTGCGGATGCTTTCGTTAATGCTAATGCCTTATATGCACATATTTTTTTTCCAATTTGTTGATAGCCTCACAATAACATTTTTATAAGATATGCCCTACAATCTATAGAGCTATCTTATAAAAGATAAATGAAATGGTTGACTGTTTTAAATTGGTTACTAAACATATCCTTATTCCTTACAAGTTAGAGCCCAATTTTTCTCACGGCAAACTCATCAGCATAGTCTACATCACAAATTCTTTCGAGGGAATGCCTTCTGCAAAATCCTCTTCTGCTAAATTCTTCTTACTTATTTTGAATTTATCTGAGCAAACTTTTGTGTGAGATCATTTTCATGCCGGGTGTGTGTATTGTTCGGCTCCATTAACATATAGCAATAATCATGTTAAAAGTTTGGAAATTAAAGTTTTATATGACTTTGTGCATTCCACGATCGTGAAATTCCAAAAAAACAGTCTGAAATTGGTTGCTAATACTAAAGGCTCATTTTCCGTCACTTGTATGATGAACTTTGACTGCAAATCTGGATGGTCAGATCTTAACACTTTCGGTTACTGACAGAAAAACTGGACTCTTCTTCTCGCTTCTCTTTATAGATAACGGATGTGCAGAGTATGACCCCTTGTTTTCTCTGTTGATTTTATCACTGATGTTAATGCAGGAAACAACTGGTATTCTCTGCGTGCAAACTCTGCTTTATAAGTGTAAACGAGTATCACCTTTAACAATGCAAGTGTTCTCGTTATATGAAATTTCTTGTATCAGTAGTATGAATTTCTGATTTCTCTCCAAGGCTCTGCTGCTCGTCAACCCGCATCCAGTTCTCAGGAAAAAAGTGACATCGAAATGGAAAACCAGTGACACAGTTTCTCTGTTTGCTTGTATTGACTTAATTTTCCATTTTTACTGTTATTCAATCAAAATGTACCATTATGTCCCCATTTCATAAATGTTGAATCCATTGATTATTTTATCATATGAGGTTTGTTGTGATTCAAAAATTAATGCATTCCCTGACGAATGGTGAAGATGAAAATATTTTTTTCAGTCTTCCAACATATTCCATGCTAATAATGAGTGACCGACGTGATTTAAAACAAAAATAGATTTCAAGCGTATAAACTCAACATTTCGGTTTGAAGCCATTCTGACGCTCCCTGTACAATCTTCAATTCATGGGTTTAATTAATATGTTCTTACTATTCTAACAAATTAACTACTGTAGCTCACTTTCCTGTCCCAATAAAAATTCCTAATCTTCACCTTTTTATATTTTTAAGACAAATTAGTAAGAAATTAAATTTAAAAGCTATTAATTACATTTCATTATATTGTCATTGCTTTCAGTTTACCACAGTTTTACGCAGCAATCTGGTTTTTAGAGCGATAACTTCACATCGGATTTGTGTTGTCACTAAATTCTGCTTAGGTTATAGTTTTACATGAATGATTACTTTTCGGTGGTAGAAGGAATCGGAAATTTTCTACTAAAATTATTTCATGGAAAACGCGATATAATGAAGATTAAGTAAATCCGCGTACAGAAAATTTAGCATATTTAAATACAGTGTATCCGGATGAGAAATTTTAATCTCAAATCTTAGAAATGCGATCGAGTAATCTACATTTGTAATATTGCTATATTTAAAAGACATTCTGAATAAACCAGCACTTTTTTGGTTTAGTCGCACGTTACAACCTGCTTCAGACTGATATTTTAGACATTAGTCATGCAATAAAACTGAATATGGAACCGCGCCAAAAGAAAATTCATTTGTATTTCTGTGTAGTCACAAAGATACTGAAAAACTTCGTCTAATGTCTTTTAACTAAGGATTAGGTAAGATTTAGACGCGCACATTGATTTACAACAGACTTCTAGTTTGGCAAAATATGCCTGCATAGAAAGGTAATATAATTAATTCTCGTAAATATGTAACGAATTAAAAGTTAATATCTTCTTATTTGAAGATTTATTATGAGGAAATACAGACGTAATTTATGTTGATATACTTAAGGGAAATGTTCTATTTTGCAAACAGATTTATACAATAAATATTTCTAAAAAATAGTAGAAGGAGAAATCTTTAGAATTCCTTTTTATATTTGGTCCCAATCAACGGCACTGAGTCAAGTTCCGAAACAGAATTTTGATAAGAAAAAATAACTAAAGAAATATAAATAATAATTTCTTCCTCACAGTCCTTTGCCTATTCTTGTAGTAATGTAGCTAAAAACAAGCTTTTTATTCTTTTATTATACATTTTTATTCATTTAGCTTAGTTATACAGAGGCTCTAAAGCAGGACAATCAGTGACGATTGATCTCACTCCTGTAGCAATTGTTAAAACTATGTGGTTAGTATAGAACTAGTGTATACTCCAATAATATTTAGTAGGTAAAGTTAAACATAAATGTAGCATAGTATCCCTATAATAAGTTATGTTCAATGAACATACCAATTATATATCATACTAGCAGCATGGCCCGGCGTTGCCCGTGCTTGATTCAAAAATCGCACGATGAGGTAGTTTCCTCTTTCTTTTCAACGAATATGTGTAAACTGACTTGCAGTACAAACGGTAGTTACGCTCATCAAGCGGTTCATGTGACAAAACATACTGCCTCCGTTGAGATTGACTGGAAAAAATTAAAGAGGCCATATCCTCGGTTTCCTCCGCTCGCTTTCTGTTTGCCGCAGAGGATCTTTTAGAACGCCTGCTAAGGTTGCTTCGCCATGGTATTTTGGCACGCTTAGCAAAGCTGCCGTGCTGGTAATCGCCACGGCACTCAGAAGAGTGCAAAGGAGAGGTCGAAGTAGAGGTCAGCCGCTTCTCCCCCAAGGAGGCGCACTCAATGGAATCCTACTCCTGTTTCCCCTTAGCCGGTGAGGCTTTTAAAACGCCTGCCAAGGTTGCCTCGCCTGGGTGTTTTTGCAGCCTTTGCAGAGCTGCTGGGTTGGTCATCGCCATGACACGCAGAAGAGTGCAAAAGAGATGTTGAAGTAGATGCTATATGATCATCTGTAACCGGAGTTATTATGTGCTCCTCCGCAGTCCCCTGTTCTGCATGTGTAACGTTAACGGTGTTAGGGGTCTTCAGTTGCTGACGTGCGGATGTTCGTCGTGTAGGAGCCATTTGAAGGGTTGTAGAAATGCTGTGTAAGAATGCGAATAGAAGTTGATGCCGAAGCTGAAGCGGTGCAACCTCGTTGTATACGAAAACTAAAAATGCAGTGGAGCGGTTTCGAAAAAGCTTCTCCTAGCTATGAGCCGTGCTTTCTGGCAGCACGAAAACGTCGCTGTAGGAAGAGGTTATCAACCAAAACGTTGAAGCGTTGAAGGTTAAAAAGTAGTGAAACACTGAGGTGTACTGGGCCGCGTAGTAAAGGCAGAAGAGAAGTAACTTGCGACAGCAGTTAACTGCCTAATAGCAAAACTGAATTACGAAAAGGTAGAAATAGGTATGGAACACTAAAATGGACTGAGCTGCGCGGTAAAGGCAGCACGCGGAGACAAAATGGGTAATGCAAACGTTTAAGCAAATAGGCAGTGAAGTACTGAGGTGTACTGGGCCGCGTAGTAAAGGCAGTACACTTCAACTTACAGTGAAAACTGTAACGTGGAGGTAAAATAGCTTGGGCAAACGATTGAGCATATAAGTAACTTGCGACAGCAGTTAACTGACTAATAGCAAAACTGAACTACGAAAAGGTTGAAATAGGTATGGAACGCTTAGATGGACTAGCCTGCGCAGTAGAGGCATCACGCGGAGATAAAATGGGTAATGCAAACGGTTAAGGAAATAGGTAACTTGCCCGTAGCAGGAAGCTGACAATTAATCCGAGGATAGATGCGTTAATGGCGATCAAATCAAGACGTGAATGCGGATGCAGCCGTGCTGAAGGTATTTAAAGGGAGCGTGACTTGTCATTGATTGGTGTAGCCTGGACAATGGCCATGACATAGACCAATGAATGAGCTCACGCAAAATTGAAGATGCTAGCGCGCATTCATGCACGCGCGCATGATTTGGCAAGCGCAAGGCTTGGCCGTAAACGGGGTCAAGCAGCCTGCTGCATATGCACCATGGCTCTAACGCACGTGATGCTGGCGATGAGAATGCAAGGAGCTGCAATGAAGCGTTTGCTCGTTTGGTTTGTGCGACAACGAAAAGCCGCTAACCGTTTGCCGGCATTAGCTTTGCAACGGATTGGGAGAGAGCCCTGCTGTTTTAGCGCAAAACCTCCTCGTCAGGTCTGGGATGCGGCCTGGGCGAGGGGAAAAGGGTTAAAGAATCGGAAAATGGACTGCTGAGGGCGGAACCATTTTCCCTCAGCAGGTATGCGGATTTTTTTTTTCAGTAAAGATGCGAATAAAGGAAGTGCTTATTTTGGTAAGATGCGATGATTAAAGCAAAAGTGTTGACAAAGTCGAATATGTCTTTTGTGGCTCAAAGTCAGACCTGGTAGTAGGGATAAAATAGCCGAATTTCAATGACCCTGCACCCATTCCAGAATTTGATCTCAAATGTTTTCTTCCACTCCACTGCACGCACTGACCTGTTTCTTCCCGCCTATAGCGTGACCTTAAATTAATCTGCATTTAGGAAATACCCAACCGGAAAAACATTTTCAAGGGTTGACCGATTGTCGATTTGCACTCTGTTTGGGGGGGGGGCGCTCAGAGTTGGAACTTCACATGGTGACTCCCAATGGCCTCCTCATAAGTCCGGTCGGTTTTCGTTAAAAACCGACATGCGGTTCAGGTGCAATCTGGGCGTATCTGTTTTGGGGTTTTATCGATTTTCCGCGCTGTTTAGGGGTGCGTAGACATGAAAATTCTGGACAACACTTCTAATGGTAGACTCTAAGAGGGTGTCAAATTTGGTTGAAATGCGATCAATCCTTCTGTAAGCAAATTTCTTCGATTATCGATTTTTTCGGAACCTGAGACCGAACTCAAAAATCGGGCTCCGTTATGTCCTTACGGCAGCCATTTGCAAACTTGTGGTGAAAACCGCATTGAAATCGGATGAGAAATGCGGCCTGCGCGACGTAACAACGCCCACGACAGACACACAGACAGACAAAATGAGAAATATAGATAGTAGATATTGTTTACAATCAAGTATAAGTTTTCTATAAACATAATAGTGCCTACATCTCACAGACTCTGCGTTGTAGATTTTGATTATGAATTGTAGGTAACAGAAGGTAAGTTCAAAGAAAAACACAACATGAAAAAGATCATCCTGTTGGCTTTCGTTTCGACCAACATGTTAATTTGATGAATATGGAATTCACCAAACAATCAAACCTATTTTTTGTGTCTTCTTTTATGACATAATTCGAATATTTTGATTAGCATGAAATTACTTTGCATACTTTCTAATGGGCAAGTCAAGTTATACAAAAGTTTGAAAAATAGTAAATAAAAAGGAAATAGAAAATATTGCGTTAAATAAATATTGAGATCCAATACGCATGCTCAGAGATTAATACTGCTAACCGCTTTGAAATAATAAAAACAAATCTAACAAGATTATAATTCAACTATGCATCAAGATGTAATGACATCTCCCTTAACTCTATAGAAACGTTTAATTGATTGCACCGCAGGTGAATAAGCCTCATTTTAGGTGTAGTACCAAGGAAAGATTAATCAATATTTATTACAAATCTTGGAGACGCTCAGGATTTTTGGAATTAATTCTGGTTGATTCCAAATAAAATCGATTTTCTCCTGTAAGGTATTGAATTTGGTCTCTATGTAAAAATTGAAGCACATGCGTCGATTTCTGTTGAGAGACATGGTTCATTAGAATTCTTGAGTGGGTATCACAATATCAGGGCATTTATTGAAATTGAATAAACGAAACTAATGAACTATTCTAAGATTAGCGTGGAACGGTTCTCATTAGTGTTGCTTCCTTAGAAATTAATAGTAGATAAAAGAATCTAATACAATACGAGTAATGTTTTGTAAAATACGGGCTGTTTTCAAAGTTAGATCAAATATTTCAACATTTCTTAAATAACATTTGTTTTATGCATTAACGTCTACCGATAGGATTTTACACATATTTACATCCAATGAATGAAAAGATTAATAATTTAATCAGAAATGTTCCACACTCATGGGATTCATCTATTCTTAAAGGTGATATGCAAACTGATCTTTTCCACAACGATCCACATGAATTTAATTGAGACTAAGAATATTTACGATGTTCCTGTCAAAAGGAATTGTATACTTTGGATTCCATTATTACTGTATAGTGAACTATTGCATAATGAACTATTGTGTAATGAACTATTGTGTAATGAACTATTCTATAATGAACTATTCTATACTGAACTATTTTATACTGAACTATTGTATCATGCTTAAACTGTGGCCATACATTTTGGTAACAGATGTTTAATTATAAAGCCTTGATAGATACAATTTCCATGTTTACTAATCACTTATTATGATACCTACATTTCCTAAATTATTTTGCCTAAATATGATAACTTAATGTGGATACATTGACGCAATATTCGTCAATATTATAAACTATGTATCGTCTATATTTAAGTAAATGCTCTGTTTATAATAAGCAGAGTTAACAACATTTACCGGTCTGAATATCGAAAAGATTTTCATAGAAATGTCGGAGGACGATGAAAATTTCTCGGACATTCAGGCCGGTAAATGTTGCTTAATAGTGTTTATTATGAACAGAGCATTTACTTAAATATTTGTATGTATAAAAATAATGTGTAAACATAAAAATATCTTAAAGTAATCGTCGGACTTTGTCCATTTCATAATATATATATATAGATATATATATATATATATATATATATACATACATATATATATACATACACACATATATATATATATATATATATATATATATATATATATATATATATATATAGTTGTGTGTAGTTTGCAGAATATATGAAACCTTGTTTTCAGACATCACGTTGAATTATCCGCACATATTTTACTCTGTTCTGCTATGTTGTCATTTTTTTTCATAGCAATATCATCGTTTAAACGCTGAAATAATGAAATTAATATATAAAATTTATGTTTGCAATTATGTCCTCGTCTTCCTCAAATACTTAAGTCATTGGTTCCTCATGAGAAGAATTGAAATTTTCTCTTCATTAAACTATATCTGCTTTTAGTGTTTTTTTTTACTATATTATTATATTATATTATTTTTATTTGTTATATTACTACTTTTGAATTATATCTCTTGACACTGCTTACAATGTTTTTGCATGTTAGATTTCATAAATTATCCTGGCTCTTTAGGGGAAACAAGTGCCTGTCTTAAAATGAAGGGTGATAAATGGGATAGGAGGACACAGAGAAAATCCCTGCATTGAAGTCGATAAAAACAAGCGCATGAACACCTTATTATTAATGTTCATATAAAAACATTAAAGTGATATTATTGTCTTTTGTATCTTAGCTTAGTGAATACAACTTGAAGCGAAATTGATGTGTGTTGAAATTTTATCTGACAAAAAACCCTGCTTGATTAACACTGGGTAGGAAATTATTACAGCACAATGACAGTCCACATTGTGTTACTGATTTTTAATAAAGAAATTTATCATATCATCATAAATTATAAATAATGGATATTTGTAATTAATTTTGTTTACCTAATGTTTCCCGAAAATAAATTCTATATTAAGACTCTGAAATGTACAGGCCGTCAAATTTGTTCGCCGGTTTAATTCACCGTAAAATAATGGCGTTACATCTGTTGATGAACCTGCAATATTTCAAACTTTTCAAGATTAGAAGATAATAGTTGTTCTGAAATACCATAAAGACTACATGTATTAACAGCGCTTATGTGTTTGCAACTACGAACAATGTATAGAAGGGAGCAGATCATTAGTATTCATTGCTCTCAGTCAATAGTATAGTCTTTTTTTGGTCTCAGAACCTTAAGGCAATCCAGAAATAAAATTCCATCGATTTACTTCTACAGAGTCTTCTAAATCTTCAGAAAATTGCTGATTCGAATTGTGCAGCAGGAGTTAATCGTTTTAGGCATAATTTTGGCATTCTTCGATAAGGAACTTATCAATGTCACTAGACACAGACGTCTCTGATACTGTGATTCGGTGACCAGAAGACCTGTACGGAAGCAACCATTAAATGAAAATCACAAGAATGGAAGACAAGATTGGGTAAAAGAAAAGAGAAAGAAAAATCTAATCGCAGAACAATCTTACCTCGTGATGCATCCTTTGGAATAGCAATTCGAGACTCAACTTCTTATTAACTACGAGATTCAAAATTGAGCTGACACATCTAAATAGAGATTTAAATTCAGGCTCTGTCACCTCAGGATTCCAAGGAATCGGTAAGTCTTCTTTTTAGTATAGAGAGACGACTACATTTATGAGGTAATGTGTATTTTCATTAGAAAGTTCAAACATCTAGTTATTAGGTTTCGCACGTTCTAAACCTACCGTACACAGGTGGTTAGCAATATCATACGGGTACAATTACTGGTTAAGAAATCTTCGGTTATTTGTATCTCTTGAAAATGCAACGAGATACAAGTTATTAAACTGATTACATTTTCTCGTGATTCCTATGATACTGGGAATGAGTGGCTTAATTAACGAACAATACATGTCTTCTAATTGACCAAAACAACAAGTAGTTTTGTCAAGTCTTTTAAGGGGATTGATACATAATTCCTTTGATCGATCTTTGAAACTTGTTGAAAATGTGCCGAAAGCTTTGCCGAAATTTCATAGACTCTATGTTCTCTTTATAGAATTTCTTTTGTTATTATTACTTATTTCTTGATTAGCATCCCTTTTCAGATTTACTTTATACGATTCTGTCTTCTAGTAAGAGAACATAGAAAGAATTAAAAAGTGTCAATGTCAATCACTATCTACTGTCCTTCTGATTACTCCTTTCTCTTTTTTCACATTACTAATGTTCCTACTTCCACTACACCCTGTAACCTCTTGCGTCTTAGTGACTATGCTGCCTTGGTTAGCGTGTAAATTAAAACAGATTTTTAAGTGTCACTTTTACGAATATTCGCTGAATAGTGTAAGCCAATATTTGTAATGAGTCTAACAGCGAATAATACATAATAGCAGCGCCTAAAAACTAGTATCGGAAGCAGAACAAAATTATTCCACCCAAGGTAATTTTCTTTTCTAAGACGCTATATATCTGTGGTATACAATATTATAATACAATTTGTTGTGTTCACATAAACCCAGTAGATGTGAACGCATGTTGATACTGAAAATAAGGCATACAAATGTTTGGAGCCAATTGACACTCCTCACCATTAATGCTAAAGATATGCATGAAATATCTCATGTTAAATGATAAAACGCATATTTAATGTCTTCATGCCCGTAATATTTTATTGAGGGCTTACAACAAACAAATATTTATGTATCTTGGGAAAATGAATAATCTATGCCCGAACTACAAAGCGTGTAAATCTACATCATATTTCATGATAACTTATTATTTAAAATGTCTTCTTATGTTGGTTCTCGTGGGGAAATGAGTAAACACCGTCTTTTTATGTTGGCATTATTAACATAAATTTGGATTTTAATAAATATTTGCAGATTATAAAACAGATTAAATATATATATATATATGTATATATAATAGGCAATTCCATTATGTTAAGGCTTGATCTCTGCATTTCTTTATAATTGAAGTTAAAACAGTTTTCTTAAAAAAAACTCAATATTTCACAGGTTGTGTTTGTGTTTCTTCTCACAGGAAATGAGGTCTCTTTTCCTTCCTCATTAATGTTTGTCTTTTAAAAAATCGATATTTAAAAATCAATACTTGAGAGTCGCACATGTGTGCTTTAAACAATCCTGATTCTCGGATGAAGGAACGCGAAGATATTTTTTGCTGATCAAGCTATAGAATTGTGAAAATAGTATTGATCTCACAATCAATTCAAGATAACAGCTTTTGAAAAATATAAGTGAAAATTAGGCAATTTATCTTGCAGCCTGTAGAGTTAGTAATCAATAAATCTGCCCTCTAACCCCCTCTCTCCGTCTTCCTTTCTTTCATTTATACTCTAAAATGTATTTAATTAAATAGATTTTGTGTTAATTGCTTGGGCATCGCTGTGTACGTTTGCGCATTGAAATGTTAGGAATGTCGCAAACCAAGATAAATCATATCTATTACAGCTTCCCAGATTTTTTAAATAACACCCTCCTAGCAGTTGCACAACCAGTTCAAGCCGTTATCCTGTCTGAAATGTTTAGCATTGTGCAGCATGAAGTCGAAGAAATATAGTAAAAGAAAAACGACAATATAACGCATTAGGTTAGATGCAATACACGTATTTAATATCTTTTGTGGCTAAAACAAAAACATGGAGATGCATCTACTGCAAGGTAAGTTGGGTCACTATGTAGTGCCATAATTTTTTTCTCCTCAAAGTCCATCTTTCCCATTTACAAATCTATCAATTGTCCATGCATTGAATACTGTTGCCATTTCTGGTCTGGTGCTCCTGCTATTAATTTCTAGTTTCTTGACAAAATCCAAAGAAGGATTTGTAATATAATCGATCCTTACTTCAGTTACTTTCTCAACTCCGTGAGAGAAATATGTGGAAATAGTTAAATGCAACCGCCACTTCTACTCGAAATGTTTCTTTTCTCGGACCTCTCGCATGTGGAACTCCTTTCCATTTACTTGCTTCCCTGATAATTACAATCTTCATAAAATCAAACAACGTCATTCGCCATCTTTTATTTTCTTGAATCCCGTTCATCTTTTGTCCCTTCCTCCACCTTCCATATACTTGCTCTTTCTCTCACTTTCACTCCCTGTAGTCCCCCTGCGTAGTAGTAGCATTCCCCTTCGCTTGGCCTGGAATCATTCTAAAAACATTCCTTATTCAAAGTAAAACATTTATTTCGCCTATCAAAAAAAATGCAACATAAAACAAAATATTTTGCCTGTGTGCTTATAACCAAAATGCCTGTTTCCCTCATTCCTTCAATAGGTATGAAAGCTTACTTAATTATTCTACGATTGCTTAGAGTAAAGAGGTTCTACTTGATCATAAAGTCCGAGAAAATACTTATAGATTCATGACTTGCTTTGTAATCGTTCTGACTTCAACTTCATCATTTGATTAACCATTTTATTAATATTTTAATGACATTTAAATCTACTTTTATACTTGCTTCTTTGAAATTTAAAACCTTTGCATAGAGGAGAATTCCTTCGAACGAAACAGTGAGACACATTGGGGTGCATGAGCTGAGTGAATTCTAAACAACGCAGAGAAATCCCATTTCGCTCGGACATTTCCTATTGGTTAGTGAAAAAATGACAAATACGTTATTCTTTCTAACATCATCAGTTTAATATCAGTTATTACAATGAATGTTTCTAAAGTATAAGACTGGAGAAATCAGTTGAACTTGCCTTTTTAATTTAAGTTGGGTGTCTAACAGATTTTCCGTCTTTTATAGGCCCTGTCCATTCAGAACATCGGCTATTGTGGCTCTCCACAACATTCCTTTTTGCATCATAATTAATTGACTCTTTAACATCGCTCTTTCTTCCTGCTATGCAATCTATTTATACAAATTCTTTAAATAAGTGACTGGCTGTCTCAACCGGCTTCTTCTTCCTTCATGTTCACTGCAGGGTTAAATTTTCGAAGCACCTATTCCTCATTGTGTCCACAAGAATTTGAAACTGTCTCTTTATGATTGTAAGTATAGATATCTTTAGGTTTTATTTCCTTAAAACTTCCTAGTTGGCGGTATGTTCGGTCATAATATTCCACTATCCATCTGTAGAATTGCATCTACGTAGCTTTGATCCCCTATTTCGACTGCGAACAAATTTCTAGTATTCACTGTCATATAAAAGATTAGATATGACATAGCATTTCAGCATTCCATCTCTTATTTCCTGGGTACCATCTTTCGTTTTGCGAATGAGCCTTGCATTTTTGCATCAATTTTCCGTCACCTCTTATGACATTACCAGATAATTATTTAGGCGGCGAATTTGTTAATATAATAATATACATTCTCAAAATGATGATTATTTCTAGTATTTAAGTTAAAGTAGGTTTCTA
Source organism: Acanthosepion esculentum (assembly GCA_964036315.1). NCBI lineage: Eukaryota > Metazoa > Mollusca > Cephalopoda > Sepiida > Sepiidae > Acanthosepion > Acanthosepion esculentum. The sequence goes on from OZ038477.1 coordinate 1,978,543, forward strand.
TTTACATTCTTAATCACATGATTCATATTATTATTATAATATGACTATGGTCCCCATCTATGTTTTTGTTATCAGTGTATTGGCCATTGTGACTCCCCCGTCTTTCCTCAGCTGTATGTAGAACCAAGCAACCTACAGAGAATTCCCAACAGAATCCTTCATTTAATCTACGGAGGTAAAGTCTTCTCTTTCTATTTCTCATTCCATAAAACTAGACAGAAAATTTTATCGTATTTATGCAAATACAATCTCTGTTCCTGTTTATCCAGAATGTATATACAGTAAATGTAAAGCATGGATTTAACTGAACTTTCATACAAATTTTCAGTTGCTAGGATTTGACGAATAAAACTAATATCCTTTTAAAAGGTAGATGGATAGAAATATCCAGTACTTCATATGAGAAGTTTCTTTAAATGATTAAGCAAGATGTGCAAGCACTGGTGGACGACCTGAACTGAGTAAGGCATTCCATTCATTTCATAATGCAAAAGTTAGAAGAATTTAAACTGACCTTCTTCAGTGTAATTTAACTACTCGCATATGGTGAGTATTAATTCAGTTCCTCAAAAGACCGTTAAGAAAAGGAATCTCCTCTTTTTAAGACACCTGGATAATCATATCACAACTAAGATATATACTAATCATAATAAGAATTAATTAATTAATGAATCCAGTTCCACGTAGGGTAAATAATGAATGGTAGAAAACAATAAAAATACCAAACTCCTTACCATAAATAAGGAGCACCATTGAAAACTTTCACAGAATTGGTCATTCATAAAATACCAGGACATTATCCAAAAAACAGATCTGAATTTCGGAGAATAGATGAATCAAACCCAAACACACGAACATGAGCATGACCTGTGTGGATTTTATTCCATGGATTTGTTATAAAATATCTTGTATTCTTTCAGGTAATTAGATTTACTTTAATAATAAAGAGATGGAATTACTTTTCCTGTTACTTTTGTTTAATATCTTCAAAAGAGTCAATTATAATCTTTACTTTATTTGTTCGTTGATTATTCAAATATTTTTACATTTCATACCTAAATTATACAAAGAGAATTTATTGACAGTATTCATTTTTTTTAATTTGAAATGCTTTATCCAATGATATGCCACACATTTCAGTTGGGTTACGAAGATTTTCACTGATTTAAATCATTTCGTTTAAAATATATCCTTTTGATCAAGTATCTGTTCTCAAACAATGTCGATAAACGCAGATTTGATTTTAAATATATACATTTACCTCATTGTATGATACTTAAAGACGTTACCGTCGCATAAACGAAGATGGACATCAGCAGATTTTCTTAAATGCTTACTTTTCCTTTGTGTAAATTCATATGTAAAATTTAATTAGTAATGTAATTATTTCTCTATTTTCATTTTATCCGATCTGATAAAAGATGTGAAAGATATAACAAATATTACCGCAACAAATGTATTTCATTCTAAGCAAACAAAATATCTTTATTTTCAATTAAATTATCTATGTGGTATATATCTGACGACGATACATATATTATTTTAATTTCTGTCATTCTATTTTGTTTTGAATATAGTAAAAGGAAAACTATCAAATTTAACTTTGTCGTAGCTAACAGATATTCTGCAGTCGAACATTCGTATAATCAGTAAAGTTCATGCTCAACTATCCAATCACCTTTCGGTACTGACCTCTTGGAGTTGGAAAATCGTTAGCTAGTCTGATTGACCGTTACTTGGCTTCGACGGCCATACTTGGGGCCTCCTGCCAAAACTCTGAAAACTCCCCGACAAGTGTTGATATTTTGACCCCTACCCAATATTCAAGTACCAATTAAGAGTTTGTAACACTAAGGTTTCCGAATGCAATGAAAACTTATCATTGAATATTCATAGCGAAATCACAAGTTAAACAGTTCCTATCAGAAAACATATCGTATCACTGCGTGATATGTGGAATTAAAATAGTCTTTAAATACGTTGACAAGTGTTAAATTATGTGCACGCCAAGTGACACTTTATGACTTATTGTAAATGAAGAAAACATTAATTCCGGGTATGGAAATTTTACGATTCTTTCGATATTAATAAGTTAACCTATCAATTCATCATGAGCATTCGAATCAATCTCGGTGTTTCAATATTACACTGTATGTTAGCCTTTAGATAATTAAAGTAGATTCATAATCAAATTCTCATCATTAGATCAAATAATGAACCCTTAAGAAGCCAATGTTGAATAAGATTATTTTATTATAACGTCTTTTCAATGTGAATATTTTTCAGGCCATGGAATAAGCAATAATATTCTTTTTCATTTCATTCTGCTGCAATACTGTTGTTTTTTGCGTGCTTGCTTGAAAAAGATTTTACGCTGAAATGTTTTCAGACATGGGATTTTATTTTTCAAATTCACCGATAAATTGGTGGATCAGTATCATTCAACTTGATTCGCTATTTTTCTCTCTCAAAATAATTAATCTAACGTGAGCAAACTTTGTGTGCTGACATATTGAAAAGAAATTATATTTGTGAATACGATTTAGATATTGTACAATGAAAACCAACCAATGTTGATGTTTATCATTTTTCTTAAAATCGGATAACATCTAATTTGTTTATACTAAAAGATTTAATGGAAAGATTCGCACAGGAATAAAAAGAACAATAACCGTGACTGTAAAAAATGGATTGATTGTCAGTTTCAAGTTGATGAGAAAATTGTTCGAAAGTCATGATAGATTTTCTTATGGAATTTTATATTTTATTGTCTTTTGATTGTACACTAGCTCGTCGAATTAAATATGGATTTATGCTTGAAAACCTTCCAGTTAATTACGAGAATGGATATTGACATATAAACACACATTTCATAAGCCGGTTGCAAAAAATTAATATTTAATTTAAATTGATAAAATTTGATTACAATTTTTATTCCCATTTCATATGTATATTTAATTGAAACTTTTTAGATATGTTAATTTTGCTATTTTGCATTACTACATCACTTGAAAAGAAATTGAACATCAATCTAAAACATTGAAGAGGAAGTTTCAATATATTCTCTATATTAAAAGATATATTTTCGTTTTCAATGAATATTAGTACGTTGCTTCAAATATAATATTATCATTATAGTTAAGACAGTTTCTAAATCAGAGGAAACCAAATGTCCTTGCCGTTTCTAATTTAATAGACAAATGTTATACAGCAAAATTGACATGAAGTTAGATCCCAAAGTACACCCCACTGAAATACAGAATCTTTGGCTAACGTGTCTCAGGGTACGTTATGACCTGGCCGTAAAAAGTAGCTGACTTGGACCCAAAAGTAGAGTGCCTGTCGCAAGCATACCTCATTTGCCAAGGATTTACCACGAAGGTAACAGAAGATGTGGTAATCTGCTTCTGTAAGGAGTGCAGAGTAAGGTGAATGGCAGAGAGCCTCCTAGGAAGTCGTCGTACGCGTTACATGAGGCCTGAAATTGTCATGAAGAAAAAATACAGCCTTGTGATTAACCAATACTGGCTCCTTCTGCTTCAGTTCCTGTTGCACATATTCCAACTGATACCAGTCATGATTTGGGTCGTTGGTAGCAGCTCTTACTGTAACACTGCTCAACTAGTCGATCAGAAACAGACCATGATCCTGCGTGGGTGTAGAGGTGGTCTTGTTGTGTGAGGCACGTGGTCACCTGGAGACAATCAATACACTTGGAAGTGTCACAGAGGACCCATTTTTCGTTACTTGTGAAATTATGGATACGTTGTGTTGCCGAGAAGGTAACGAGAAACAGGGGGACACTCGTTGCCTGTTGGCTTCCGTGAGTGTTTAGGTACCTACTTGTTTTACCTATGAGATGTATGTTAAATCATATGGTTTCATCTTAAACCTGGAAGCATTCGCCAAGCTGTTGGCAGTTTTCCCCCTCTATGGCCGCCTTCAGTGCCTCATTATCCAATCGCCACTGCTGAGTTCATCACAAAGGGACAGAACACCAAAGATGAACATCTGGGATCAATGCTGGCGGTATTTTTCACTCACAGAATTACTCGCAAAGGCTTTATGTATACGGCGACTTGATGTGGCTGCAGACAAACCCATTTTAAGTGATAATGTAGACGACGCCGAACGAGCTGCGTTGAAACCGCAATCTTTCTTAGACGCCACACAAACTATCACAGATGTGTTCGGAACGCACTTGCATTGGTTTAAGATCAATGAATGCACCCTCTTTCCCTGTAGTGATTACTTCTGTCTGCACGACGTAAGAAATGCCAAAAAATTTTGGGGATACCTTATACATACATACACGCATACATGCATGCATATATATATATATATATATATATATATATATATATATATATATATATATATATATATATATATATATATATGTATAGTTATCCACAAACAGACTGTTTCGCACCTCATCATTATTGCAAGAAATCCGATTGCTCAAGTCTGTGATTTCCCCCTAAATCATCGGAGAATAGTTGTAAGAATGGCGAATTTTTACGTACTTATTCTGTGAATAAACACGCCAATGATATATATATATATATACATATATATATATATATATATATATATATATATATATATATATATATATATATATATATAGAGAGAGAGAGAGAGAGAGAGAGAGAGAGAGATAGATAGATGGGCGGGATGAAGTTGTGAGGTGTTTTCAAAAGACCATTAATGCTTTACACAAGTTAGTACAATGATATGGAGGCAGCAGCTGATATTGAAAGTGGATAAAATCAAAAGGTGTTGTTACACCTTTTGATTTTAGTCACTTAGTATGCTAGCATCTTTACGTCAGTAGTGTATGCAAAACTTGAGTGGTTTATAGCTATTTATTGAAGTACCTTCATCAGTTTAATCATCTTCCCTTACGATGTATACTTAGAATTAACTGGAGAATGCATCTCAGTGAAGTAGAAGTGCTTGAGCGAAGTAAATGTGATAGTAATTTAGACACAATTCTCAAATAAAAGTTGGGTAAGAGTGACAATGTTATTCGCATAAGCAAACAAAAGAAAGAATTCCAATACACATTTTGTAAGGAGAGCTTGCTAACATCCCAGAAACTGAAGACTCTTTATAATCGTGAATGGAATGAATCATTGAACCTTGCAAATATTAATATATATGCCTCGGAGTTCTATGCATAGGATCGTACCACCGAGTGCAAGAAAATGTCTAGAGTTCTCTGGTAGCTCAGGAAAAGTTGCAAAGATGTCTTCAAAAGGTCCTTGATTTGCAAATTCTTGGTTGGTTCTGCTTCAGTAACTAATCAAGTTACATTTAAAGGCATCGTACCAGAGCCCAAAGCAACTAAAAATAATATTGCGTACTGAGAAATTTTGGAAAAGTTTCGTGTCAGTTGATGAGCTGAAAACTTGCCAATAGTTATCAAAATTAATTTAATCTAAATAAAATGTATGTTTCTCGTGTCAATCAACTTTGAGCCAGATATTCTCAATGGAGAAAGTCAATAAATATATTTTCCTACCAGAACCTACTGCATTAAGTTGAAAGTACATGTAATGAGATGTGCAAACTTACAACCACTGCCTCAAGGAGTCTTGTTTTCCTGACTGCTGGAAGTCCTCAACCATTGTTCCTGTCTTTAAGAACTCTGGTGACCCCTCCGACTCTTCTAATTACCGTCCTATCAGTCTCCTACCCCTCTTCGGCAAAGTCTTCGAAGCCCTTATCAACACCGAAGTGATTAATCACCTGATATCCCATGATCTGCTCTCAGACAAGCAGTATGGTTTCCGCTTTGCCCGATCTATAGCCGATGTGCTTACAGCCATCACTGAATTTGTCTACCAAGCTATTCATAATAACGGTGAAGCTCGTGCCGTGGCCCTAGACATCTCCAAACCGTTTGATAAAGTTTGGCATGCCGGACTTCTTCGCAAGCCATGGTTATGGTATTACAGGTTGATTGTTTGAACTAATACAATCATTCCCGTCAAACCGTGAATTGAAGGTCGTTCTCAATGGATTCATCTCCAGCTCCTATGCCCCTAACGCAGGTGTTCCTCAAGACTCTATCCTAGGCCCTACTCTGTTCATCATATTTATAAACGACCTTCCTGACGCCATAGATTCCCAAGTTGGCATCTATGCGGACGACACCACAATTTACTCCTGCCTCAAACACAAATCTAGTGATGCTGACAAAGTTAACCTGGCAGTTCGATTAGAAAAGGACCACCAATCGGTTGTGAACTGGGGCAAGAAATGGATAGTTAACTTTAAGGCCTCTAAAACAAAACTGCTCTCTATTAACCACCACAGGGATCCATCTCTGCATCCCATTAGAATGTCTGAAGACCAACTTCTCGAGAGCTCCTCTCTGCGGCTGCTCGGTCTCACGCTGTCCGCTGACCTGAGATGGAACAAATACATCGAGTCAATTGGATCATCCATCGCAAGGAAAGTTGGCTCCCTGTGCCGATCCAGGAATTTTTTCTCCCCAGAATCGATCCTCCAAATCTATAAATCGAGCATTCGCCCTTGCATGGAGTATTGCTGCCATATATGGTCTGGAGCCCCTGCTGTTTGCCTCAGGGTTCTTGATAAGATCCAGAGACGGATATGCATCGTAATTGGCCCTGATATGTCATCTCGTCTGCAGTCGCTCTCTCACAGACGTGACGTTGCCTCGCTCTGTCTCTTTTACAAATACTTTCACGGTAATTGCTCCGATGAGCTGCTTTCGCTGGTTCCTAGGCCTCATGAATTTAAACGTCCCACGAGGCTGGCATCCCGTTCCCACCCTTTCACCGTTGAAACTGTTAGATGTAGACGTCTCTTCTACTCCAATATCTTCATGTCTCGCACATCTCGCCTGTGGAACTCCTTTCCGTATTCCTGTTTCCCTGAAAAATACAATCTCCAACTGTTTAAGTGTAACGTCAATCGACATCTCCAGTTGCCTTGATCTATCCACTTCCCTTCTCCGCATCCTTTCACCTCTCGCTCCAAATCTTCTGTAATCCCCTTGTATTGATCGATCCACTATCTTTCCCCACATCCTCTCCTTTACCACTCCTATCTGCTCTTCCTCCAAACCTTCTGTAACCCCTTGCGTGCTAGTGGCTTCCAGCCTTGCTTGGGGTGATAAGCTTTAAAACAAATGTCTAAAATTTTACAGCAATTTCGAAATGAAAACATTGAACTAAGTTTAGAGATTACACAAGCGTTTTGTGAATAAATGGAAATTATTATATTTGAACCGAAAAATGAACAGTTCTCAGAAATAGTATTTTTGGAATGCGATTTTCTATTAGAATATCTTGTCCACGGTCCTCGGACAAGGCTTCTTTATTATAGCTTGAAAGGCCTCCAGATTTTAAGTTCAATGACCTCTAGCATTCTTCTTATTCTCTAAGAAATCATTAACACAATCACTGTTAAGATGTCGCTCTGTATATACTGAAATAAGTCTTTAGATATATTGCATTTCGCAATTAAGGTCTCAGTATTAAGAAAAGCTGATATTTTTCTTTTTCTTTTTGATGAAGGAGCCAGATAAACAATATCAAGAACAAATTAACATAACGTACGATAATTTGGATATAATTTTATGGACATTTTTCAAGAGAACTGGAAGAGGGTACTTTACTCCACACACCCCACCTTTATGAACGAGGATTTTATTTCAATCATCTTAAAGCATAATGTATCTCGAACAATTATGTTATTTTTTCACAAAGTTGCAATCATTCTGTTTATCTGACATATTATCTTCTTTGGATTCAGTTGAAAAATAAATAATTTTAGTTAGTCAATATTTAGACATTAAATCTTTTATAATGTATTATTGATTGAGAAAGAAGCAAGTAGTAAAATGAAGCTGTATAAGTATATGCAGCTATGGAGAGCAATCAGGAGTCCCTAGTTAATATTTGTTCATACCATGCACATGCATTCAATCCAAATACGCGCGATATGGTGACAGTTTTTTTTTAATAAAGTAGAGCGTATCTTCACAGGTGTGATGCAGTAAGAAATACGTCAGGGTCAGTTAACTGTCTTTTGATTGAGGTTGCATCTCGTAACTAGATGCGACAACCAAATGAGCCTGGCTGCATCATCCTTCAAATTAAAAAAAACTTCATTCATCCGGGGCATGATGCTTTTCTTCTCTACTCCCGCTCACGATAAGATGTTCGGTGCGTCAGATCACAGGCAACATATCTACTGTTCAAGGTCATGCAAACCAATGTTATTGGACAGGATATTTATCCTAGACCATTTTAATTCAGAAAACAAAACATGTACAGACTAATTATTTGCAGACCTCTTGATAACAAAGGAGGTGTGAGCCATTCCTTGCTTTCTGATTTTAATTATCTCTATGGTTTATGGTCAATGTTAAGGGGTCGCACACACCTCTACAATAGAAGGAAAACATATCAGGCTTTGACCGATGAGAATATAATACTAAGGAAATAAGGGACAGAATTCTTCATATAATTAGTTGAAGAATTATTCGAACTCATGTACAGTGTCTCATATCTTCATGCCGCAGTCTGTGTTCTATCTATACATCTCCAGAGAAAGAGGGAGAGAGAAAGAAAGGAGACACAGAGAGATAGGGGAAAGAGAGAGAAAGTAACGAATAAAAATGCTCAAGTGATATATAGTAAACTTTTTTCACTGTGATCTTACACATTCATACTCATAGACTGAAATTTTGCTCAACTGAAATGAGTTATAGGATTTTATAGACTAGTTTGGTGACAATGGTATATTTCTTAGCATTCTAATTCAAAATCCTTCATTTAACTGCATTAGTTTTGGCGTTAGGATGAAATAAATAAATTTACATAATAGTCAGAAATACGATAGATATTCTATATATGACGTGTATGCATAGAAAATGCTTCTAGATGGAACTGTATCAATAGCTCCGTAGCCTAATACGCATATATTATCTTCATTTACAAAGTATAATTTTCTATGTACGTGATAAATATTTTCTACGGAATAAGGTGCAGTTACAATGAAGTATATTTTGTATGAAATATATTTTTGTATCAAATAAGTACTAGTCTCATTATTAGTGTATTAACATTTTTAGTCACCAGCATTTAATTTTATATATATTTTATAAGGATCTATATATATGTGTATAAGCAAGTATGGGTATGTGTTCTCATTATTATATCATCATCATCTTCATTGTCGACATTCATTGTTCCCAATGCCTGTAGATACCAACAGTTTTCTCGATAATCGTTCTCCAGTTGGATTACTTATACATGCTAAAATCTGTCATGTTTTTTTTGTTTATGTTCGTATCATTTTGCTATGTATTTTAGTAGAAATAGGTATCGGATACATGTCAGTAACAACAACATATCTCGTTATTTACTTGTATATAAAGTATTTGCGTAAACATCACACCACTTATAACATTAACCTTTGCTACAGTAACAACTAACAATACAACTAAGAATTTGAACAAATACGTGTATATAAAATATATATTTAAATACACGGTGTGCAGTCATAAAAGGTGCAAATTAATACCACTGAAAAATGTAAATTTCAAGATAGTTTCCCCTAAATAACGTTAAGTTTAAATTATTGTATGATGTTCTAAGTAGTATCAATTGATAAATACTCTATGGCACACATGTATCTAATGAGGAGCAACTCAGCTCAACAGGTTGTCAGCAAGGGTAGTACTTAACATTACTCTATTTGTCATATTTCATCCACCTAATATTTTATATCGAACACAGTATTCTGTATATGTTTTCACAAAACATATGTGATGCTTCTTGAGTTCAGTCATAACAACTGTTGGGGATTTCTTGTTGTAAGACAACGCGCAATATTTCACTATATTGTATCTTATATTAATAGGTTAAGTAATTTTCTTTCAGTGTAACGATACTTTATATCATTGTGGAATTCATCGGTTTGATGCTTTGATACACATCATCAATGATGTTTTTAGCCGAGAATCCTTAGTAGTTTCGATCTTTCAACATCATACCCTCTCTGTAAGCAACTCCGACTTGTACTCATCTGGCATTTTATAGTCCAATCACTAACAATTTCCGATTAACTAGCTTCTGCGTTCTTCTATAAAGAAAGAAACGAACGCTTCCCTTTTATGGAAAAGCGCAGAAGTTAATGAACCGGAAGTTATTTTGATTTACAATCATTACTTTGATTTCATTAACAATCTCATTTTTTTTAAATGATTGAAGGCATATCGCAAATTAAAGTGTGAATTTGAAGGATTCCTGATCTATTTAGGATTTGTTAGGATCGTTTTAAAAAGAATTTTGTTTCAGTTTCCTGTTGCAGGACCAAACATTCTAATGATAGTGTATTTCTCAGATCTCTCGATTGCAATGAACGGGCATATATTGCTTTGATGGTCAGCAAGTAATATCAAGTATTCTCCTTGAGAGGCACTACTTCGTGGGCTATTGAAGGATGCATTATAAAATGTGTTCGTTAGTTTGTAAAGATCTTTGGAAATTATACTGTGTAAATATATATCTACTTAATAACAACATTCCTTAAATTTTACAAATTTTTCCATAATTTTTGAAGAATTAACAACATAATGTAAAAATAATAAAATATTTCAGAAATAACAAATAGTTGTTTTAAAAATTCATTTTTCATCGAAATATCTTTTTGCTTTGAGACAATATTGTCCATGTTCATTGAAATAAATAAAAGCAATTAAAAGCTTTTGAAATTAAAAAATATTTTTGTTTTATTGAGTTTTGTATGTTACAATTCAGAGATGATTTTCAGGTAGAGGTGGTCCACCTAAAAAAAAAACATGATTTGGTTTCTTCAAAGCCTTGTGCTTTTAACTAATATAATCACTATTCTTCCCAAAATAGAAATTATAGAGTTTTCGTACAATTAGTTAGGGTGGGGATGTAAAAATATTTTTGCCATGACTTTAAAAAAGAAAAACATTTATAAAACGTTCGATCATTTGTGAATAGTTTCTGAAAGTTTCATTAAATTTGACAATTATTTTTATTTTTGCAAGATTTTCAAAATGAATGTCTGTCATAGAGAAAAAATGCACTAAATTTTTTTGTTATTTTACTAGTTCCGGTGACACAAAGAGAAACAAGTTTTTTTTAATCAAAATTGAGAATGTTCGAAAAAGAAGGAAATTTTTTAAAAAATTACTTTGATCTTTCCTCTTAATAATAACAAACATTTAGACGCTAAAATTTTGTTTTCGTCAAGTTTGGCGTCTTTTTCATAATGCTATGCGTTGCTTTTAGCGATCCCGCGGAGGTACCTACATATACAGAGTGCGATGGACAAATTCTCGTCTAAATTACGCAAAAATGGAAATAACACTGACATCTCATTTTAACAGATACATTTACCAATCTTACACAACAATATCTTGAAGAGTATATTTATTGAATAAAATGACCACTGGCTTCAACTTCGGCCGCCGAACTACTTCGGAATCTCTTTAACTCTTTTGGGCGGTCTCTTTGTTTAATTTGGTGAATGCTACCATAACCCTTGCCTTCAGCTTATCTTTGGTTTACAAAGAGTTTTGTTAATCTCTCGCTCACCTGCGTCCCACACATGATAATCAAAAAGGGTGCAATCTGGAGGGTTAGGTGGCCAGCTGTAAGAGGTGATGTGGTCGCAGAAATTGTCTGACAGCAATGACTGGGTTCTCCTGCTTTGTGACACTGTGAAGATTCCTGACTTCCATCAACCACTCTCTTGACCCCGGGACGTACTACCTCTTCAAGACTCTTGATGTAGGTCTTCGTGTTAAGTCTGAAGACCTCTGCGAATTTCAAGGGAGACATAATATCGTCATCAGTAGTTATCACTGCAAACACCATGATGTTAACTGGAGATTTCATACAATTCTTTCCGAATAATCTGCACTGTCTTCAAATTGACATCCAGACACATTGTAATGTCTGTATTTGAGCTTCCGGTATGAGTACCAAACATGTGGCCCATGCCGCTTCCACATTTCGGGTTAAGTGGGTTTTTCTCAGAGACGCTGCCCAACTGACCGTACATTACTTTGCAGTCGACAAAACCAGAAACGAACTAAGCGCATGAGCGAAATTATAAATATAAAATGGCAATAATTCCCCCTCTATATTCCCTTTCTTATGAGAGAATTTAACAGTTGCATTAATTTTGTTTCTTTACGATCCTAAAGGAATTGATTCTTACGGACGTCAAATTTACCACAAACTAGCTGTTTATTTTGCTTATTTTAGACATGGTTTACTTTTACTGCGTTGCTAGATTGTGCCTGTATTTTGTTCAGCTGCTGACATGAAATCGTGTTTTCGACAATGCAAGTCTTCTTGGTGCGGTAATTGATTCCAGATTCTTTCGATGGTTTTATTGCTATCATCTTTGTCAGCTTCATTTTTGGAAGGTTGTAAAATCTGTTCGGATATATACATCATTGTCGGCGAAACATCGACTTATCAATATAGCCTTCGTTCTACAATTTTACTGTCTTTTTGGTCAATCTTTTCTTTTTGTATGCAATGCAATCTTACGATGGTTTCAATTCTTTAAACCTGGTTATCAGCATTCCAGAGTAATCAATAGAAACGTTTTCACGTTTGAGCATTTTCCAACTCCTTAGCAGTTTTCTTTTAGTTAATATTAAATTTGTTTTTTCAGAAATGTTAAAGACATGTTAAACCTATAATATTGGCCGCTTATTTTCTTTACTATTGTTTTATTATCTTGTTAAGACCTGTTGCTTGCTGTTAAGATGATTACTTTTGGATAGAGATCTGCATTTTTTAGGTGTGTTCACGCGTTATACGTGATCAGATATATTTATCCTTTTAATCTCAGTAATCCTTGATTAATACTCATCATTCTTCAGAAAATAGAAAGCTTTCAAATTAAAAGCGTTTCCTTCATATACAGTTGATTCTCAACATATTGTTCGCTTTCTGACCTCGTGTATTAGACAACGTTTGCGCACAATCAGATACACTGACCCATATTTCACAGTTACTGTTTGAAATACAACCATTATTACCCACACAGGATTCTTCCACATTTATAATGCACAGAATAATTATTGTGGAATATTTGTGAAGTAGATTTATTTTTGTTTTTAATCTTAACTCACGTTAATCTCCTTCATTGCATTCTGCTGAACTCAAAGTTTGATTAGTGTATTTGGATATTCAAAAAGAATTCCATATTTCAATGTATCGTCAAATGCACGTAATTATCATTGAGTAGAGAGAGGAAATTATTGGCTAATTTGGAGAATAACAATGGACATTAGCTAAAGCAATGTTTGGCAGAGAGTACCCATGCCAATGCAGCATTTATGGAATAATTTATGTCTGTCTTTAAATTACTAGCCGCATTAGTCAGTATAACATGTTACTTGCTACAGGATGATTCAGTTGCTCTCTCATCTTTCCTCATTCGAACACTTTCTATCTCTCTCTTTCTCTGTACACACACACACACACATACACACACATACGCACACACATACACACACACACACACACACATATATATATATATATATATATATATATATATATATATATATATAGATAGATAGATAGATAGATAGATAGATAGATAGATAGATAGACAGACAGACAGACAGAGAGATCATATAGTCACGAGTATACTCTTTGGTGAATCAAAAATCGAGACACAGACAATGCATTCTGTCGAAATTATGATATACTTAACTTTTGGCGGAATAACACATGCTGTACTCTATCGGGTCCCATTGGAAATTATGTAGAGAATCAAGTTTCTCTTTAAAAATGTCAATAACACTGATGAATGATTCATTAAATTCTTTACTCAAGGGAGCACATACACTTCACTTGTAATTATGTTTCTTATATTTTAAGTATATTGTGAAATTTACGTGAATCGTTTGTGGTCTGAAGTTTCTTCACTATTTCCACTTGAGTTAACTAAATATTTTCATGAATTTTTATATATAGCCTTTTCTTCGCATCATATCTGTATTCAGTTTTATGGCTTATCTTAATTGTCTTGCTATCTAACGTTGTAATTGTTGTTGGTGAAATCGCATAATAGCCTGCAAAAATAATCTGAGATTTATATATTTGCAATTCAGTGTGGCTTTATATTTTTGAAAATATTTTATTTGCATTGTTAATAACCTCTTTCCATTGCTGGTGCAAATGATTTCAACCTCAGCCAAATATATCATCTCAATAAGTTCTAATGTTATTGACCTCCTCCCATGAAGTTCTTTTTTTATCAAAGAAATGTGTTTGAACGTTGACGAAAATCCCTAGGCCAGTTAAGGACTGATTTACAAATGCACTTTTTTTTTCCATCTACATCCCTCGGGTTTTGGGAATGCTACTTGTGGAGGCAGTATCATTAGCTCCTTCACTCTTCCCCCTCCCCCGACAGTGCCAACAAATGTAGCTACTTCAAAATGTCTAACTATTCTACTTCATCGGCAGAAACTATTATTTCGCATAAAGAGCGCACCTGTGTTTTCCTGTTTAATTATTTGTTACCAATCGTGTTTATCTATCCTGTCAACACAGGAACATCTTCTAACTTCCTAATTTTAATATGCATCTTCTCAATCAGAAATAAACAAGTGCCAAATGAGAGAATAGTTTATTTTCTCTATATACTACTCTTATTTAGACTCGGAGAGCGGAATCTGAAACGTTATTGTAATAACCATTCAAAATAATTATCGTCATTCAATGGAAATGTTGACTAATCTTTGGCTTTTTTTCATATTCAACATATACTACGTACGGAATTTGGTGCTTATCTTTCAATATGTTTATCGTAAGCCATAAGAATTGTTAAAGCCAATATCTGGGAATTTACAGGCTAGTTCATGAGATCGTTCATTAATGGATATTTTGATGCTTCTGCCTTTTCATCGGTAAATACATTTACTTCACCCACGTTCCAAAGAATTGTTTAATTTACTCAGTTAGGTTGATTTTTGAAATTAATCATTTTCGAAATAATCAGGCAGAAAATGCGCCTGAAACATTTGAATACATTTTTAGTTTTATATATCCATAAAAGAAATCGAAAAAAGCTTCTAATTTGTTTTCTCTTAAATACTTGTTCGCGTGAAAATTATTTACCGACTTCCAATATTTCGCTTACTTAACATGTTTCTTCTTTCTAAGCAGCCAGCCTATATAAATTACGCTAAAGAATTTACAATTCTAAAGTTGTCTAAAATGTTCATTTCCCAGAATAAAGAGTATAAGTTGAAAATATTAAGAAACGGAATCCAATACCAGATTTCAAGAATGGACAGAGTATATTTTAACTTGTTCCGGATATTGTAATTAGACTTTATCATAGAAATAAAGGTTACATGGCCCGAGGGAAAGAAAGAACGATTTCTTTTGTGTGCCGCTGCTTCCATATCTCGCACGTAGAAAGAACGGAGAATAATAAGGAACTTTCGTCGCTCCTGTACCAATACAAAGAATTGTAGCCGATCTGCCTACAGGATAACAGGAAGGTTAAAGGATCAGCCAAGTATAATTCACAGTGAATATCTTTGATCGAAAAGTATACCTCACACTGTTACTAACGCACTCTATCAGCATGGCTTACGATCTAGAAAAGCATGAAAAGTGCCACTTCGGAAGAAATCACATTTGGTGGACGACTTAAATTTTCTAGAGAAAGTTTATGTACGGCAGATTCATGGTGTAATAATATAATGTTGTTTGATTAGAACAAGTAAGGTTTCCGCCTCAAATGACATAGAATTTAAATATTTCACATATTTACTATTGTAAAAATGTATATTATAGTCTTGTGATAAAACCTATATGTGAATCAGAATAAAACAATATTTTTGCGACGTCCGTTGAATATGCGCATCTAAATGGCAATATGAAACTGATTCCATAGAAAATAAACGATATTATCATACAATCAAAAGCATAACAGAAGAATTATTCTAGTTTCTAAAACACGTCAACTTACATTTTAAGCCTGTCCACATTAATCTTAAGATTAGATAAGAAACTGAACATTTACTTGTACATCTTCATCTGCCTCTAAAGTTAAAGAGAAAAGAATCTAATAATGACAAAGTCATGTGATACAACATGAAAACTAAAATTAGGTAAATAGCATATATTCTACCAAACTTTTAAAAAAATGCACACTTTCATAAAATAAGTATGGAATCAGAAGTCCATTCTAAATCAGTGGAAATATATCGCGCATTATAGAAAAAAAAAGATCCCACAACCATACAGCAATTTTAGTTTAGCTTTCGTACTATGAAGGATTGTAACGGTGGCATATATTTCATCAACTCCAGGAAACCTCACACGACTCCAATATAAAATTTATATTTCGACCTCACACCAGCCTATGACCTCATTCAATAGAGATTTTCTTCTCAATCCTTCGACTCCACGGAATATCGAGATCACATGAAATAACTATTACGGTTCATATTTTTATACATATGTCCTGAGAAGTCCGCAGTAGAAAATTATTTCAAACCTGATCGGGATTACGACAAGGAGAAAATGAGAGCCAATTTCCACTAATTGGTTCCTATATGCATTGCTCATAGATATGCACAGATGTCAAGCAATTAGTACCGTACTGTTAAGAATTTCTGAACACATCCCAAGCAAATATACTAATATAAAACTGAGTTCAGGTTCTCCCTCCCGAAACTATTCTGTACTGATTATGAAGGAAGGGCTATGCTGAAAGCAGGTATTCGTAGTCGGGATAAGAATGATTTTGAGAAAAGAGTATTCTCTTTCTAATTTTCAAGGATTAAACTTATGATAAATAAAATGGATCACTTCTTACAAATTGAGCGTAGTCAATATGGGGATTGTACATGAAACAGGCTGTGCTATGGGTAGTTATGGCCAAAATAGCAGGATGATCCCAAACTAATACATTGCCCTCAGAACCTGAATAATCTTCTGAAATAGTCTTGACACATCTAGACAATAATATGGATGTCATATATACAAACAAGTGTTCAGCTTTATACACCATCTTTCTCAATAGTTAAAATGGTTTTGAATGAGTAAATCACTAAACGTCTCAACGTCGGCTGGCACGATAGAATCACAAAGAATTGTAGGAAATAACAGACAATTTCTCACTTAGGAATTTCAACCAAATCAAAACTACGTGAAACAAAAGTTTAGGAATGAAGACTTCATCAGTACCAGATAGGGTAATAACAGTTAATGGACTTTAGAAAACACATTTTCCTGACAGATTGTTTAACAGAAATATTCTATAAATGAAAGTAGCTTTGGTTTCTCGTTAAATGAATGCTAAATGTTATATTCCCTATAAGGAAACGGCTAATAATATTATTACCATTCTTACATTGTAATTAATAATTTAAACGCCTTCAAAATGTGTCCATTACTTAGAACATTTCTAAAAATAAATTGATATTTACCTCTTTGATATAAAATATGAATAAAACTCAATATACTTAGGAAAACAGTAAGAGTTTTTTATAATTAACAACAAATCGGATTTAGTATTAATTTAAGAAAAATAATCCAAAATATTCAATGATAATTATTTCAGATAATCAGCTTCTCGATATTCGCACAAAAGCGACATTTTCTATTCCATTGAAATATGTAGTCATCTATTTTTCAAATAATTTAAATAAAATGAGAATTTACATTAAAATATGCATATTTATACCGAGGTTTGTTGACATATATATGTAAAAGTGATGCAAAGCAAAAGATATATACGTGTCTGAAGAAAATAATTATATGTTCTTTTGTAAATTACAGAGTGCCTCACTAAAAAGCTGGAAGTTTGGTACAGTTCATTACATTGTTGGAATTTTTGTTACAGTTATTTGAAACAAAAGCAAAGAATAGAAATCTTTAAGTACAGCCGCAACATCAATAATCTAATTTTTCGTTATCTTCTTTCATATTTAAAATATATATTTACTTATTTATATATTTAGGTAATTTTTCTCATCAGAAAGTAAATCTACAATTTCCTGGTGTTTGTTGGGGGTATCCTGTACGTTTCGACAGTATTCAAACGCATGCAGTAACATATCTAAACATATGTTATATATCTTTCAGCAGATTCATATTTAAAAACAAAAGTAATGAAGATGTGATTTTTATGAGTTATATATTAGTGTCCTGTTGTGTTCGTGTCGGATTATTTTTCGCAGAATATTAATATAGCAACAAAATAATAAGATGACAAATATTTTAAAAAATACATTTCATGTATTTATATTGTGTTGCATATGTATAAACATTTATTACTTTTTTAGTAGATTACTGTCGATATTTTCGAAAGCATTACAGGCATAAAAATTCAAATAATTACATTTAATTAGAATGAAAAATGTCTTTCATGTTTTCCCAAAAGCAATTCACAAATAGATTAGTCAGTAAATGAAAGCGATCTTGTAGCGGATTCGAAGTAAGAAGATGATTATGAAATATTTCTAACGAAATATATTTGTTAGTTAAATATTATGAACAAATAATATTCGTTTTATGCAACTATTTGTCGAAAGAAAACGATATTATTTTCTATTGGAGAATATAAAATAATATTCATTTTCTTTTTGGGAAAATATATTTATCTCAATTCAAGTAAAAACCTGCATCTTGTCCTAGTAAGAGTAATATATATTGTTATGGTCCAAGTTCCTTGTACCACAGTGATGGTCCAAGGTAGAACCAATGAAGAATAACACGAACACAGGTATGGAATAACACAGATACATTACAAACAGAAATATATACAAAGAAGTAGAAGTGTTAGTAATGAATGTCAGATTTGGTTAGAGTGAACTATGTGTCTCGACAAGTATCACTATTCCAATGTCTTACAGTAATCGTCTGACTCGCGACTCTGTCTCTGACTCTGACTGACTGACTCTGAACAGTATTTACTGTCCCACCAACGAGGGATAGATGTGGCACAAGGCCGAGTTTACCGTGGGTATTCCCGAGCCCGTAGGCTCGGGCAAAAAATGCCCGTAGGACCCGTATAAACGGGATCGGGTTGGTCAAACTCCCCGAACGAGGCTCTGCCCTTCGGCGGATCCTCGTCCGGGTTCCTCTTTGTCCAGAGGCAGAGAGTTCGACCGTCTAGCCGAATCGTCCAAAAACGACTGACTCAGAACTCTGTTCCCTCTTGAAGCGCAGTATTTATGATGTCCGGAATAGTCCGTTATTATTATGGGTAAGTTCCCATAACATATATATATATATATATATATATATATATATATATATATATACATATATGAAGAAATATCGTTTTGAGGTGTGCTATATTTACGGGAAATGTGCCCAATATCAGAGATAGAGTGTATATAAATATTAATATAAAAGTGAACATAGAAGTCAACACTCAGAGGCGATAGGCTTGTTTCAATATATATATATATATATATATATATATATATATATATATATATATATATATATATTGACTTAAAAGGAACTGTAGACATTTTTTCTTAAAAATTCTCGAGAGGAACACTTATTCATAAGAATTCCTTGGTATATTTGGGATGAAACAAAAGACAATATTCACAAAAAATGAATTGTACATGAAGAGGGGAAATTCATTTTGGAACGCGACTAAAAGTAATTTATTAGTAAAAATAGTTACCGAAGAAATGATAAATGTTCCGAGTGATTATAAAAGAGAAGATATTCCAAATAAACTTAATGACCTGGTAAACTGTTTTTTATTTGCACAGACTCGGCTGGTGTATTTTAATATAAACCGCTTCTAAGATCTTCAAATGATGAGTTGACCGAGCTTTATGTAAGACGGTGAAACAATCATCTGTATATTGATTATTGATGTGAACAGTCAGGGTTATCCAAAAGCTTCTGAACTAGGCTCTGCTTGGGTCAACCTAGAAGATCAACAAAATTCCCCTGCTCTTGAACTTGCAGGAACGTGTTGACTAATTCGGGTCTCTGATTGGTCCATCCTATGTATGCAGTATCTCTCTGACATTAATATATACACACACACATATATATATATATATATATATATATATATATATATATATATATATATATATATATATATATATATATATATATATATATATATATATATATTCTATAACAAAAATAAAACAAAATACCATTATGTCCAGACATTTCAGATTTTTCATTTTGGAGATCATTTCAGAGATAGCATCCGTCAAAATGCTACAGTCACATAATTATTACAAAAAGAAATATGTGATTTGATTGGTGGAAAGAAAGAAATCTGATTTCTCGTAACTAAAATTTGATGAATTATATCTCTGAAAGGATCTCCAAAATGAAAAGTTTTAAATGTCTGGATGTAATTTTATTTGTTTATTTTTGTTTGTTCTTTTATTTTTTTATTCATTATTAATCTTAGTTTAATTCAAACCCTAACAAAGTAAGGGTATTACGATGCATTTCGTCGCTGTTCAAGTTTTCCTCATATGTTTCCTAACACTTTCCGATAGCCACATAAAACATTGATTATTTAGGCTTTGAGCATTGTGTTTTTTTTCGTTAAATGAACTGATCTTTTACCACGTTTGTTTGCAGACATTTTGATTTGTTTATTTGTTCCAACGATGTCGTATCCTTTGTTCAAATCTCAAAAGATTCGCCAAAAGAAAATAATATATTGTCTCATTCTCTAAGTTAAACTTTACATTTTCTGTCAAGTTTTAACATCCATTTCAAATAAGTTGACGTTCATTCAATATTTTTCCAACGATTTTTGAAATGTGTAATTGTCTCAAATAGTGATGTGATAAAAGACTTAGTTGGCAACTAGTCTAAGAGAATGAAAAAATTGAATTCAAACATGAAGAGTAATATTTGGAGACTGTGTGGCATACCTTGCACCAGTTCGTTTAAAAATATGTCCGTTTCTAAAAACATATTATAATCAATCCATATGTCAATACATTTCCTGTTAGAAATCTATTCATTTAATGTGAAAATAACATTTATAAACAATGATCACTACCGACATCATAAATAAAGCAACCTGCAAATTACATTCATTTTTATAACCGCCATGGTAACATTAAAAACAAACAAATGGTATCGCGATGAAGATTCCGTTTCGTCCCAAGAAATACATTTATAACATGCTCAAAACATTATAATTTAATATCTATCTAAACTCATATTATATGTAAAATATGTAGATGTTATTTATGTGAACAAAACAAATATCAAAATGAAACATTCTAAAGAAATGTCTGAAAGCAATTCGGTTCTCCATTTATATTTGAATTTAAAGTCAGCAACACATTTAACTTCATATACATTTGGATCTAGATCATTAGAGTAAGGACAACGATTTCAAACTCTTGTCTATGTAATTCCAATAATTAATATCCAAATTATACTCAAAGTAAAATTAGTATCCTGAGATCTACTAATCTTGGCAACCCCCAAAAATTATACCAAAAAGAATTTCCAAACATCAAACAATTACTTAATATCAATAGGTTCGTTAATCATCCTGACGACGAACAAACAAATTAATGGAAGTACCCAAGAATCTGTTGAGGCACATAATGCTTTATGAGTTCAAGAAAGGAAACTCAGCAGCCGAAGCGGCTAGAAACATTGACTCAGTTTATGGAGAGGAATGTGTGAATGAAAGAACTTGCAGAAGATTGTTTGCAAAATTCAGAGGTGGAGATTTCACCTTTCAAGATGAAGATCGAACCGGACGTCCAGTTGAGTTTGATGAAAAGCTTCTTGAAGCAGCCCTTGAAGAAAATCCTGCTTTATCAGTTGAGGAATTGGCAGTGGTTCATGAATCGTCCGAAAACAACCTCAAATCCCGAGTTGACATCCGCTCTTCTCTTCATTCTCTCCAACTTGTTTCGCCGTTTTTGGATATACTTGTGACTGGCGACGAAAAATGGATCTTTTATCGAAATGTTAAGCATCGTAGACAGTGGCTTGGTAAAGGTGAAGGACCCCAGCCACAGCTGAGAAGGGAACTTCATGGGCAAAAGGTTCTTCTCTCAATCTGGTGGGATTGTCAAGGAATAATCCATTTTGAATTCTTACCACCTAATGCAACAATTAATGCTCAAATATACTGTCAGCAAGTAGAGTGTTTGAACCAAACTTTGAGGAAAAAAGTCCTGCTCTAGTGAATCGCAAACGGGTGATGTTTCATCAGGACAATGCTCGACCAGACACAGCAAGAATCACGCCATAAAAGATCGAAGAACTTGGTTGGGAGAAAATTCTTCAACCACATTATTCTCCCGACCTTGCTCCTTCAGACTACCATTTGTTTCGTAGCTTACAGGATCATTTGGAAGAAACAGCTTTTGTAACACAGGAAGATGTTAAAACCGATATTTGTGAGTTCTTCGAATCAAAGCCAAAAGAATTGTACAGTAATGGAACTAGTAAGCTTGTTAATAGATGGAAGGAAGACATAGATAATCAGGGAAATACATTGTTGATTGTATCTGTAATTAAATGTAACATTTGGTCACTTGTTTCAAAATTTAAAATTCGGACATTCGGATGACCTGATAGTAAGCGTCGAATTTGGTCCACACGAACAACACTAATCCAAAGAGCAAACACACATAAAGACTATAAACTATGTAATTTTACGTTCATTAAGTCGACCATATCATTAAACATTATATCGTAGATTAACGTACAACTTTGTTGAAGAGGATCACATCTGAGCAAACATCATATATTCTATAAAATTTTACTACGTACTAAGTTGGCCACGTGAACAATTCTTTTTTAATATTATGAGTTTGCCTACTGAATAACTTTATAATAAATTGTTTTCAATTAATATATATAACTTTTATATCAGTATGTGTGAGTCTTTGTGAGTGACTCTGTACGCATGTCTGCATCTTGTTAAATACGCGTATATAAGTTTCGGCTAGTCGTATACAAAATTTAACCAGTAATATAAAAATAGAACTCGTCATATATTCGAGAAAATATTACATTTATTAATGTTTCATTTAAAAAGGAGTGGCAGTGATATTACAGATAATAATTATGTTTTTTTCTGCAAAATATCAAATGAATGACTTCATCGAAAGAAGGAAATAATATCATTCTTCCATGAATATATTGTAATGAAAATGATGGACGGCAAGATTCCGAAATAATGTTATATACAGAGGAGAAAGCAATACATACATTCTTGCAAGGGCATACTAAAATTTATGTTAATCGCTCTCTCTCTCTCTCTCTCTCTTACTATATATATATATATATATATACATATATATATATATATATATATATATATATATATATATATATATATATATATATATATATGTGATGGGTATTTAGGCAATGATCGTTCTTTCATGAAAGCTTCATTAAATATAACAGACAAGGAACTCTGATTAAGTTATATTACTTCTCATATAATTTTCATTTCTTCTCAGTAGATAATTTATAAAAAAATGTTCATTTTTTTTATTTTGTCAAACGCTTTCGGTTATACATTTAGCCATTTTCAAGGATTTTTTCAAGAATGATATATTTACTTTTAACTGGGCATGGATTGTTCGATATATGTATTTAGTATTATAGAATGTTTTATTTTCGAACCTTAATCAACATATTGCGTCTATGTTCATAGTTCATATTGCCTGTTACATTAATGAAGCTTTCATATATATATATATATATATATATATATATATATATATATATATATATATATATATATATATATATATATATATTTATATATATATATATATGTACTTCATTCCAGTAGTTCACTGCTACTAACAAGCAGAAAACTATTTCTCCTGATGCTGGCCATGCTAGCCGAAAAACTCGAGAAATTGAAATAATAAAAAGGAAAAAATATTAATATACAACCCAGTGCTTCTGAAAAGTTTAAGTTTATAATATTTTTATTGTTCAAAAAACACACACAAACAGACACACACACACACACACACACATATATATATATATATATATATATATATATATATATATATATATATATATATATATATATGTAAGCAAATGTGTGGATGTAGATCCGACGGTATGATGAAAATGTGGAAAAGACAAAGCAAAATCCGAATATGTGAGACATACTACTTACTAGAAATAATAACAAACTAGAATTCAAAGTATACCGTAAACCCACATGCAAAAACGACTATTTACACTTTTACTCTCACAATGATACTAGGACTAAGAGAGGTGTTATTATTGGATTTTACTTGAGAGCTCTTCGAATCTGTTCAGCAAAATATTTAGATGACGAATTTAGTTATATCGAGGATACCTTTTTCGAGCCTTTCGTATCCGAGACAATTAATACTCGACGCTAAGCATAAAGCCTTGAAAATTCACAGAGTTCGTTCATCAGTACATAACAACATACCGACTACTACTACTACATCAAAGGTGGAGAGAGGCACACTTTCAGCTGCCCCTGATAATCCTATTGGCCGCATCTTTCTACCGAATAACCCTCTGACTGAACACATCTCCAACAATCTAAACGCGCTAAAAATTAAAACTACTACATTACCCACTAAAACTATCCGCAGAATATTAAACAATACCAGCAGACAGCATATTACATCCGATGCTTGCGTCTATCAGGTGCCATGTAGTGACTGCAACTTGAGTTATGTAGGCGAGACGGGGAGGCCATTGAAATCCCGCATTTCCGAACATAAACGAGATATTCGCCTCGGTAATCTAAGTAGTGCTTTGGTTGTACACATAGCCAAATCTGATCACAATTTTGATTTCGACTCTGTGAAGATTTTAAAATATATCCACAATAAAAACCTTAGGCAGATTTACGAGGCTGGCATGATAGCCACCTCACACACAATAAACACCCGACAAGGTTTCTTTGATATATCAAGTTTTCTAGCAAGATTAATGCTTGACAAACGTACCGATAAGCTATAGTTTTAAATAGGTCCCCCCACTTTCCACTTAGGATAAAATCTCTTCCCTGGGAGCAGGTTTTCGTAGCGCCGCCCACGTGACGCCAGCGTATCCGACTCGAAGAAAGAATACTCTGACTTTAGAATTTAAATTTTTCTGTTTCTGACCAGTCCTGTATATATCGTCTCTTCATCTAACTTAAATCCAATATAAATATGTCTCCATTAACCATGTCCTGAAGAAGGTCTATTTGACCGATACGTCTGACGTCGACAGAATAACAAAAACAAAAACAAAATAAAAAACAGGAAACTCACATATTCGGATTTTGCTTTGTCTTTTCCACATTTTCATCATATATATATATATATATATATATATATATATATATAAAAACACACGCGCACACACATTCACGTGTGTGTCCGTGTGTAAACGTGTTTCTGCACGTGCGTGTGTACGTGTGTTTGTATTTGTTTGCTTGCGTGTGTGATTGTCTGTATATGTGTGTGAGTTGATACTGAAACTTATTGTAATTTCTCTTTGTTTTAATTCTTTACAAGTGCTTCCTGGTTGGGTGAGAACAATTCATCACTCTTCCTCGAATGCTGCTGAAGGATTCATATTTTTCTAACAAAATTTCTTGAATATTCATCCTAGTAGCTGTAAATAAATAAATATGCTGTTTAACAAATAGATAAAAACTCAGCATCTACTCAAATATAGGTATCAATTAAAATTAACGTTTAAGCAAATAAATTTTTAAAAATCTGTTGGATTTAAAATCATTTCGTAATAATATATGTGTGTGGGTGTGTGCCTTTGTGTGCGAGAGTTTTCGAATTATTTATGTTAGCGAATGTTGATAACTCTTCTCATCAATGTAATAAGAATGTGTGGAATTTTATTAGATCGATGTTGAAATATATCACTCGATAATCGAATGGCAGAAAGATTGATGGTTCTCCTGAGAATTACAAAGATGCGGTGGCGGCAAGAAAATAGAGAATATCTATTCTTCATGTAACTATTCATATCCTCAGATAGGTATATACTAACTGAAGTACACAGATAGCAATATCGATATATATGAGCATAGAGAATTGATATATAATTAAGGATAATTAGAGTTAATATGACACCAACGAGAATACGTTTTAAAAGATGGAAATAGAATTAGTTTATTTTTTAGATTCATAATCTTTACACAAGACAAGTATTACATACCCTTTGCAGTCGTATTTAATGATGGGTAATGACATATTACTTTCTTTATTATCTGTGAACTACCAAGACTTCTTGCCAAATATAGGTGGGATTTTTCACTTTCATCTGCACGGTTTCAAAATCAGATTGAACATTATTCTAAACTGAATGACACGCCGATCGAAATCGCACTTGCTATCTCTCTATCGGTAGACAGAAAAGGGATGGATCATGTTTTCCTGAAAGCTGTTAGTGTAAACGTGGATACTGCAGTCTAGACCGGAAATTGCACTGAATCGGCCCATCCCACCTTCCGCGGGGAAACAAATTGACACTTGACACTCACCTCCTTACATTCTGCAGGCAAATAAGTAAAATCTACTCCGAATTATTTTCTGTAAATGTTTCTCCATTTAAAAAAATAAAATATAATTTTAATGAATACATAAATGTATAATTTTACCAAGTAAATATTTATATAAAATATTCATATATCTTCTTAAGATACTTTCCATGTTTCGCAAGCTTATCATTTTTCTATTACTTTTATATTTGGTACAATTGTAATTGTGTTAGGTATTGAGCCTTAACTTAATAAATATTGCATTATATTGAGACCTTGGTATATTTGTACCTTACTTAATTTCCATTTCTATCTTGCCTCCTCTTTATATATAAATAAAAATCTTAGGGACTGTTAGATTTCTTCTGTTTTATACATGACTGTATGTTTGCTGTTTCTATTACGTCTTCATTGTCTTGATTAATCGATTGTTTCCATCAAGTCTTCCAAATATAACTGCAAAGTTACGACGATCATTTTCCTCAGACAATAAAAGACTTTTTTTTCTATTTACTATTCTTTGGCGCGTCAAGCAAAAAGTAGCAACAACATCAGTGATCGGTAAACTGTTTTTATTTCTCTCTCAGATTGGATCAATGTATCATATTAACCAAGTTTATTTTTGGAATTACATCCTATGGCTTAATGGTACAGTTACCATTCAAACTCTTTGCTTGAAAAATCCATTTCGCATTACATGAGATTTTGGTTCAGCGTAAAAAACAGATAAATGATTAATAAAAATATCAACTTAAAGAAAGCGTTTATTCATAAACAGAATAACAAAGTCACAATCGAATAGAAAATTGTTTTCAATCCATTACGTTCGAATTGGCTTATGTCGCTTTCAACCCGATGCATTTACCGTAGCCATGAGTACAAAGGTTGCGTATATTTTTCATTGGTCGGAATAGAAAACTATATGTGAGTTATTACACGAGAGCCTCTCTTTTCATCAGATAACGTGGCCAGAGTAGTTTTTGCTGTATAGCAGAGGAAATGCTTATTATATATATATTGTTAATATTGACGTGCGGAGGCGATCAGCAAGTGTTTTCAAGGAATAGGATTGTAAAAATCAATCTTTTATATACCAACATTTAGATTTGGAAAACATTTCAATTGTTAATAACATTATTGTTAGAATTTTCATATAATGTGAGAATGAACTTTAAGTCTTAAATATTCATATATTTTTCAGATTAAATATTGATATTCTTAAACATATTTATCCTAAAAAATCTAATTTTATTTGCCTAATGAGTAATCAATAAATAGAAGAATTTTCTTTTTGAAAATGATTAAATTTTTCTGATGCAAAGTATTTACTAAATGCTCAATCCTACCGTAGATCAGCAAACATTCTAATGTTGATACGATGACGAATTTCATATCACATCAGGGTTGATTGGGAACTGTATGTACAACAAACCTCACATTAAATCATTTGTCTATGTTGGTTTATCTAAACTGAAGAAGTATATACCTCTTACCTTCGTATTAAATTCAAATTTGCATTTCCTCTGCCAAGATATTAATTCTGGCCTAATATTTACTCAGATTAGAATTCAGAATATTTTTCAGAGACTAACTGTCAGGTAAAGGCACAAAAGTCCCCTTTAAGGCATGATAGAGAGGTTAAATAAGGCTTCATGTTTTCCAATGTGATTAGTGGACATTGAACGAATCAAACTGTCAGAATTTGAATGCTGCGTGATTATTACTCCTCCAACCAGCAGCTTTACGTTACTCGCTGTCATTCACTTCTGAACATTTTTTTCTGATTAACTAATTCCTCTTAAGTAAAGAGAAATATCTGATTAAACAAAAGTTTTTACTTATCGTCTATAAATTAATGTCCACATATGGTAATATTAATCGTTTCCTTATGAGGAAAGATTTGGCATTCATTGTTCAAACAAGTAGTGATTTCGCTTGAAGTTTATAAAATCTTTCACTTAAAATATTTTTTTAGGAAAACTAGTTTCTCAAGTTCAGGAGATGTTATCGATTTCACCCGATTCTTTAAAGTGGTGTGGAATGTTAACATCTTCATTATAACATTATCGAGATTTTTGTACCTTCTCACAAATATCCTGTGAAATCACAATTTTGTCAATTTTCACATCGACCTATTCAGCCGTTATACCCCACGGGGATCATTTATTCAGGGTATACAAGCAGTTCCGATCACAACGGACGTCTATTTGTGTCTCCGCCTAATAATTTTAAGCTAATCCTCATAGGGGCTAAGTCGTTGTATGCTGATAGAATAATACAGCGTATAGCCTCTACCAACTTTGACTCTCTTGACTACAGGAAGTTCTGTTAAATGGTAGTAGGTCTTCTTTTAAAATCTTCTGCTGGTAAATCAGAATGCTTTGCTTGTAAATTATTTTTAAATTCTACTCACCTGGAGTATATTTGCCTCACTTTCACCTGAAAACAGAGTCCATGTTAAGTGATATGCATCTAATTCGCTCCTTTGTTTCTATCATTTCTACACTGGATTCCACAAAGTATGTGGGCTTGTTGGCATCCCTTGCAATAGCTCCTGTTCTCTCTAAACTCTGCAATAAATATCTGGCTGCTTCTTGCTTCCTGTAATTCCAGTCTAAGAACTCAGACGATCGATCTGATGCTATTAACTATCGGACTTCTACCTCTTTTTGGAAAAGTAATAGAGTCCCTAATA
This sequence comes from Acanthosepion esculentum, assembly GCA_964036315.1. Taxonomy (NCBI): domain Eukaryota; kingdom Metazoa; phylum Mollusca; class Cephalopoda; order Sepiida; family Sepiidae; genus Acanthosepion; species Acanthosepion esculentum. The sequence continues at coordinate 2,007,794 of OZ038477.1, forward strand.
AATTCTGAATTGATTAAGGATAACAGATCGCATGGTGTTCATTCAGATAAGTTGCTTTCGCTTCACTAGGTCAACAGCTGATGAATACTGACAATAATTGCTGAAAACTTTTACCAAGCTTTAAATAAGAATTAATAGTGAATCTCGGTATATTGCTTTGAAGATCTCGAAAGCTTTTGACAGTGTTCGATATACTGGTCTTCTTCACACATTGAATGGTTAAGGTATTTCTGGACGAATATTTTAACCGTGTCGCTCATTCAAAGTGAATGACAAAATAAATATTCTCTATTCTTTAACACAATCATGTCATCGATTCTCAACTCGGTATCTATGTTGATGTTACAATTATTTACGTATGTCTTCATAGTAAGTTTGATCAGTACAATAAGGTAAAATTGGCAGCTCATCTAAAATAATTTTAAATTACCCAAAAAATCTACCCTCTATCAGTCATCTGAAAGACAACCCCTTTCTGACTTCCATGACACTGGCTGTTGTTAACCTATAGAAGAGGAATATGCAATGTTATTAGTCGTGACATGGCATCGCCGTTTCAGTCACATTCACACTTCTCTAATATTGTTTTCCTGTGCCTTTTCTATACATACCCACGTGATAGTTATTCTGATGAACTTTCCACTATGATACCTAGAATATGAATCTATGCGCAGTACTAGATTGGCGACAGTGTTTCCTCACTTTAAGGTTCAAATGGATAGATATAACTGTAATCGTGCGTCTGACTTGTGGAAGTCTCTTCTGACTTATTGCTTCCCCGACAACTTTGATTTTAAAAAGATTTAAATGCTATGTCAATCGTTAACGTCAATCATCTTCGTTCGTATTATTTTCTTGTTTTCTCTCCTTAATAGTATTTTCATCATATTCTCTAACACTCAGTAGCTCCTTGAATCTCAGTGGGTTTAGTGATTTGCTTGGGGTGAAATGATAAAAAAAAACAATGATTTATCCATCTTAGTTTTTCGTGCTGTTAGTAATCATCAAGTGGTTTCTGTTCTTTGCTTGATTATGAAATATAACAATTATACAAAGTATATATATATATATATATATATATATATATATATATATATATATATATATGATAACGATATACACTTTTTATATATCAAGAAACAGTTTTCAGGAAAGGTGTATGGAAAAGTAGAAAAAGTATTCGTGTGACGAGTTTCTTCTTTTAGGACTTCATCTGACTAATTTGTTGGCGCGACTAGACAGGCGTTACAACAACAGACACTGGTAATGTCAAATTTACTTTTTTAATGTATTCTGAGTATATAAAATAGAAAATATCATTTAGATTTTTCTTGTTTTGTTTTCCATCAGCTTTGTTCTTAAATATTCCACATTGTCTTAGAAGTTCTGTAAAGAATTGGGAAACGTTGTACTCCATTTCTTCAAATGAATTAGCGATTAAAATGTATTTTTCTAAATATTTTCGCCTTAGAGAATAGTTTTTTCTTTTAATTTATATCGAAATTGTGGTCGGTCCCGTTACGCTGAGTGTTTAATGCGTTTCATGAGTTATTTTCTCAAATATACTTTTGTGTTCCTATAAGATTTTATTTAAACTTCTTGTTGTTTCTCAGATGTATCATTTCTAGCAATCATTACCGGTTATAAAGTAAATTCCCCTGCTTATTATTTTTGTATTGATTAAGTCATTTATTGATTTAGACGTAGTATGACAACTTTTAAGCTGAGATTAGATAAACAAATTTTGGGGATTATAGGGCGATATTCTATTGGGCTTTAAGATGGTTTCTCTTCTTATTTATTGTTTTTCCTTATCGCATTTTTACATTTTTCTGTTTCAGTAATTATTTTCCTTTCGTATATTTTTCATATACATAGGTGTCGCTGAGTAGCGAATTGATTTTTTCAGTGTATTGTTATTTATGATAACAATTCCAACTCCTGTGTCCGAGGAGGTAATGTAGATTTCCTTAGTTTTTAGGTTCATTAGTGCATTTAAGTGTCTCCATGGTAACGTTTTTTTGTTGGTTTCTATAATGGCAGAGATTATTCCCTGAATTAAGACTTTGGTGAATTCTTTGTTATTTTTTCTATGGTTTCTAACTATTATGTCTTCTAGATCTCCTTTACGAATATATATATATATATATATATATATATATATATATATATATATATATATAAATAATCATTTATTTAAATATAACATAAATATGTTATCAAATCACTACAAAAATAGCCATTTCGTTTCGACACTTCCAGTGTCTTATCAAGTGATGATGTTGAATGTAGAATAAATGGTTTTTAAAAAGTTCCAAATTCATTAACGGTCCTTCGCTAGGGGTAAACGCTGTAACATAAGTCAGAATGACCAATCAAAACGCAAGTATATGGTGATTCAAAAAACCTGACCACAAAGCAAGCTTATCACTGGGGGGGGGTGAAGGGGCTAGAGAGATATGGTTGACCTAGATGCAACACTTCGACTCCTTCCTCCCCAAATTCTTTTGAGGAAAACCAGGCACCGACCCCAGACCTGTCAACGGAATACGTGGGAGGGTAATAGGTCAAAAAGACACAAATAGAGAGAGAGTGATAAAGAAATTGTGATAAGGTGTCATTAGTTTTCTTTTAAATGGACCTTGTTTTTTCCTTTTACTTTGGGAATTTATCAATACCACAATGTTTAAATGGTCAAGAATTTTAATTATATGTTAGTTAGAGTTTTTAAAAAAAAGACCTTTATTACCAAAAATTCTGGTATGAAATATTTGATTAGAGAAATATTTATAGAATTTACATTAATACACTACAGACGTTATTCTCAAATATAAGTTTACTTCTAGTTGTAATTGATTATCAAGGCGACATCACCTTCGGCCTGAACGTCATGCACATATATACAAATACATACATATACCTACGTATGCATACATATATGTATATGAATCAAACATATAGACAGACATTTATAATTACACGCATATACATGAAAAATCAAACAACGTAAATTAAACCCATGTAAATATATATATGTGTCTATACACACCCACGCATACATATATACACACATACATACGCACAAACCCACACACCCACACATATACACACATATACATACATATATATATATATATATATATATATATATATATATATATATATATATATATATATATATATATATATATATATATACACATACACACACATATATATATATTTCAAAGAAATCACGCGCGGGCAATCTCACGTATCAGTATCACCATACATCCTTTAAAAAAAAAATCGCATACTTACATATATATAGGTATGCCCATAGAATTCCCTAAACAAGCTATTGACATATATATATATATATCCCTATATAGATACCTACACATCCAACAGTACAAACACATATACATACAAATATATACATACAAATACAGGCATGTATAACACTTTGTAATTACACAGTACACCTTCATATCGGCCAGGTGACCCTCATGTTATAAAGATAATAGTCTCTTGAATTTAACTTATCATTATCATTGAAATTGTATGATCTCTATACTAAGTTAAACTTAAAACGGTGTTTACAGTTAACTGTTAGTTCATATCTTTGATTTAAAAGATCAGTCTTATTTTTAAATCTAATTATTTCAAATTTTTCGTTAAGGCATAGGTAACACGGGGCGTATAGGGAGTTACATGTCCGGGCTTTTCTAATCAATTTCCATTTAACCTTAGGTGTTTTCTTTATTTCTTTTAGACTCCAAAAGTATTTGGATAATGGAGTCATATACTTATAGTTACTGTTATTAAAAGATTGCATATGACCCCACCAACGTTCCTTGAATGGTCTCATGGTGCAACCAATGTAAAATTTCCTTATATTTGCATTTTCTAGTGTTGATATTGTACTAAGATAAACTACAGAGATAGTTAAACAATTCTTTTTAGTGGACAATTATTAGGATTCCTACAATTACATAATTTATTATCTGTGTCTTTACGCTTAGTATTGCTGCTTGCAACATTGTGGGTTATCAGGTTCTCCGAGTCCATATACTTGCTGAAGACTCTGTTGTTATGTTTTTTTAATTATTTTCTCTAGGTTATCTGCACAACTATAGCTTAAATTAAGAGTATTGGGGTTAAATATTTTACTAAGTGAGTTAGTTTCAGATTTGGGGAAAATGTTTTTTAATGAGGTTTAGAAACATGTGCCCCAATTTAGTTTTATATATATATATATATATATATATATATATATATATATATATATATATATATATGTATGTGTGTGTGTGTGTGTGTGTGTGTAAATATATATATATATATATATATATATATATATATATAAATATAAAAGTGAACATAGAAGTCAATACTTAGAGGCGACAGTCTGTTTCATGCTAGATGCAATCATCGGGCCCCATGATTGCTTCTAGCATGAAACAGACTGTCGGCTCTAAGTGTTGACTTCTATGTTCACTTTTATATTTACACACGCTCTATCTCTGATATTGAGCACTTTATCCCATAAATATAGCACACTTTAAGACTATATATATATATAATATATATATATATATATATATATATATATATATATATATTATTGAATCATTTTGCCTCAACGCCTTTATTTTAAAAATAAATAGTCATCTCCATCTCAAAACGTAGTTATTCAAATAAAATAAATCTCAACTGTTCGAATGTGATTTCAAAATTAAAGAAACGTTTATCATTTTGGCATTGAAAATTTATATATCTGCTATCCATAACTTTATAGTCAGAAACGTTGACGCCGTGTAGTCTGAGAATGCAATATTCTTTCTTTTTCTTTCTTCATTTTCTTCTCAATATATATAGCTTCCTAACATTTCAAATGTGTTTTTGCTCGACGATGTGTTGTATCCATCGAAGGCCGAAAAGCGCAATGGTTTTAAACTATCTTCCAATTATCCTTTATGTGATGGACGCAAAATCGTTGCTAAATTCGAGTGTACGTATGTTTGTGTGCAAATTTACCGATATATGCGCCTCTGTCTATGTAAGTGCATGTTTGCATGCTTAAAATATGAAATATGAAGACGAAACATACGAACAATATGTTTTTATTCATACAATATTCTTTCTCATTACAGAATTATTTTTAGTTCTTTCATTAATAGAATCATTTTAGAAACATTGTATTTTTCTTTATTAAAATAGAATCGACAAAAATATTTCATTATCACCCTGAAAAATTCGTTTCTTACAAAACACAACACAGTTTCTTTTTCTATTTAAATTGCGCTAAGTATATAACAAATATTCTCATTCAACAGAAAGAGTAACAGGAAATAGACATGAAAGGTAATTTGTTTCAAATATCATGAATAATGAATAGAATATATGACCATCGAATTGGTCAATGTCTTGACCTTGCCAATAACTACTGGAATTGATGAAAAATCAGTTCATTGATTATTCCCAGTGCGTGTTATTAAGGATTCATAAAACTGTCCCACCAAATTGTAAAAAATGTTTTATGACTGGGAATTGCAACAATGATTGTCAGTGGCAGAATCGGACATCGGTTTATGTTTCACCGTAATAACAATTACGTTAACATTTTCAGGACGGTAGAAATGAAAATAACAAACAGAAGAGATATAAGAAGAGAAGAGATATAAGAATAGCATAACATAAAGACAGTGAGAATTTATCAGACGAAAGAGTGTTCCGAAAATCAATCTCAAATCTAATTTTATTATTAGAAGATAATGAATACTAAAACTATTTTCATCCATTGTATATGTAACTATTCATTTCCTTCTAAGATTCATATAATTAAGTATCAGATAATTGCAAAAAAGTTTGACTGCAATCAATCCTCAAGACATCAGGTAAATTATTCAGACATTTTGTTTGGAGTTCCTAATACATTTATAAGGATCTTAGAATGGTCTACAGTATATTATCACTTTTTATATTCCTTTTCTTCTTTCCGAAATTAATGTTTACTAATATATTTTCTTTGGAAATATATTTAAATAATATAAATATAACGTTCCTATTATATACGATTAAGAAATATTTTGTGATTGCTAATAAGTGCCTATCAAAATACAGACATTGATTTCCTAGTGTTTTGTTAAATTATAACCTTTATTTGTATTGAGTACTATAAATTTCCTTTTGAGAATTAATTTCAATGCTTCTCTATTGGATGTTCAATATCTTTATGCTCAGTCGAAATCAGAGATGTTGATTTCGCACCATCCACATTTACTTCTAATTTTAATTTCCCAGGCTAAGTATTTCCATTGATTCTTTGATCAAAACCTGATTAGATACTTGTATTCAACATGTTGTCAATCGACCAACATTTTATCAGTCAGCACCAAAATTAACACATCAACATACACTCAGACATAGAACATCTTTGTAAGTTTGTATGTATATTTGACTTTTTCTTTTAAAATGATCCTTAAAAATGCCACTTGTTTTTTCATTGCATTGTAAGAGTTTACTGTATAATCAATAGTTATTCTTTTAATAAGTGTGTAGTGTCCAGTCCTGAATTTATTTATTACGGTGTACTCTGAAATTGATGTTCGCCTCTTAGTATGATAAAACTTAAAATAATTTGAGAAAACATTTATTTCTCAACTGTTTTGGAAACTTTTCGTGCGACAGTTTTCACGCTGTTAAAATATGTTGCAGATCTCAAAGGCTAAGGAGAGGAGGAAGAGAAAGCCAATGAAATGTTGAAGCATTGCTGAACATTGGATAATGAATATATTCTTATCATTTAACCAAGTAATGTATGCATAAATAACGTTTTTTAAAATAACTCATAAACAAGGAGCTGTTTACTGAATATCTTTTGACAAATATTCTTAATATTTTAATAATTCTGTTTGGGTTACCGTGCATAAATTTGTATATGAATCTGAATTACTGATAATTCAATATTAATAGAAACGAATAACATTTGTATAATATTTACAAGATATGTAAGGTCAGATTGTCAAATTGAACTGTTTCCAAAGCTTTAGAAATTAATTGTGATGATTTTTTGTCTGAGCTTACCGACATCTACATTTTATTCTTCCTATTATTCTTTCTTCTTGACATTTTCTAATTTAAAAATAATAACTCTTTCTAGAAATCTGACACTTCTTCCATTAAGGCGTTTGTGATTCTTTTTGTTTGGAACCGCAGCTAAGATTAATCGTTTTACTCGACATCCAAGCAAACTAAAATAGCAATTCCGAAGGGTTATGATTTAGAGATGTAGTCTAAACATTGAGGTGATTGGGGTGGGGTAGGTAAAAACTACCATTTGTATTCCTTGTTGATCTGAGATTGCCCAGAGTATGTCTGGAGTCTTTATTTAAAATCAATCATGCTTATTATATGGGATATGTGAGATGTAGGACATAATCAATCATTGCGTAAAGAAAAGATCAACCTCGACGTTTATTTATCCAGTCTAGGCCAATCGACGAGAGGAGATTCCATTCGCAAATACACAGTGATTTAGCCTGGTCCATCGAAATCCATGAACAACAGCTAAACTTAATACTTGATGAAAATAAGGCAGTGTACTATGGGAGTATGGAGAATGTCCACAATAAATATATCCACATATCTTATGATTGATAGGTTTTTACAATTTCGGTTGCATAAATTGTTACATTTTATTAGTTTCTATGCTGCATGTAATTAAGCTGATCTATTCTATAATCAGCGACTTTAAACTAGTCTCTGTATTAAAGCATTTACTAAATATTTACTGTATCACTGGTAAGACTTGGATTCCCCCACACCATATCCACACAGGTATGCATGTATGCAATGTGCATTGATAAAACGTATTATAATGCCAATGCCGTTTGTTGTTTTTTTGTTTGTTTTGTTTTGTTTTTTTCCCAAAAAGTGAAAGGCATAAATTAATTTGTTTATACAGAAATGTTCATATTTGCTGCTGATGTGAAATTTGGAGAATAGAATTCTACTAAATTTCTGGTTTTCCGACTTTGCAACTTTCAAACACTGGCTCTGATGGTTTTCACCAAATCAGAATAGAGATGAATTCTGTGGATATTGCAATTATTTTTCTTTCTGATAGAAGGTTGTAGATCCAATGCGACAAATCAATAATATGAGATTTAAGTGGTCCTTAAACCTCTCTTTGCATTCAATGACACCTCCACGTCGCCGTATACTCTTAATAACAGATGCTTCCGTGACAGCTGTGAATAAAGGTAATATTTGTGTAATGATGTACATGCATGTATATTCAACTTCTGAGAATGTTTTTAGGAAGTAAACGCTTCTGTGAACTCTGAAAATATTGCGAAATTAGAACTGAAACAGGCGATCAGATATACTTAGATCAGATCGAAAAGCTAGCAGCATTGTGAAATATATAGGCGGTAGAAAATTATAGAGGTTTTAGTTTTGTTAGTTAAGACTTGCTACGAATCTAGTACTGTGCTTAAATTCACATAGTCGAGATATCATAGCAAAGAGCTCATCCGAAAAATTACCATGAAAGTATTCATAGAAAATGCATAGGGAAGCTACGCTAAGTAGGTGGAAAATAGACTGAAGCCGAAAAGATAGATCAAGACCAGTAACATTAAAGATTCAACCTTCGATTTCATCAAGAATCTCTAAATATACAACAGGCATTCTATGTCACATGTGGCAGCAATATTCAAAGCATGATCGATTAGTAGAGTTATAAATATGTAAGATAGATTCAGAGAATGAAGATTGTAGTGCATGACACAGAAAACCAATTTACGTAAAAACTTAAATGGTTTCAATATAATCTTTCCACTTCATGTCAGCCATGAATGTTAGCCTGAAAAGGAGCAATGATTCATGGAGATTAGTATCAGCCGTGTTGATGGAAGGCAGGACGGTGTCTTTCAGGTGATTGATATAGAAATTTATTTTTGGAAGCAATAGAACTAAAATACCATTCCTTGCACAAGTTAACAACACTCATGTTCTAAATTATTGAACTGATCAAATTTACTATCGAGGCAATTATAAATGTTTACGCCATCAACATAGATTTCATGTTCCTCAGGAAGGTCATTGACGAAGATTCAAAAGAAATTAGGTCAAAGGATAGACTCCTGAAGGAGACCTGCATAAGTATAAAAAGATCTAGAAGAATAGCTCTTCGAAGGGATTTCAATTTTGCGATTTAATAAGGACTATTGATACAATTTTGAAATGTTCAGAATAAAATTATCTTTAAACTGGAAGTTTCTCCAAGAATTTTAGTTCATGATATCTACCTTTATTAGAAATGTTGACGTTTGTGTGGTTTTCTGGTTTCATTTTACGAGTTAAGTGCAAAATATTTTTATATTCAAAACAAATAAAAAAGGTATAATACACCGAAACAGACATTTAAAGAACATGCCATGAGTAAAATATTTGATTGTTGGACATTTCAATATAGGTTTCTTAACATTCTGTAAATTTCATCATTTGTTTATGTATTAATATTTAAATTTTACTCTTTCAATATAACATAGCCAAATTATTTCTGAATTCTTTGAAATCTTTGATGTAACATTACAGTCTATTCTCATTTACATCCCTTTTAGTATAAACGCTGTATCCGATCAATATCTGGAAAGGGTAGGATCCATTCCATTAATTTGATAATTTTGAAATTTTGGCATGATGGGCAAAGTAAATATTGCCGAATACCATTGAGTTTTGTGTGGTAATTATTTATTCTTAGCATTGTTTGTGACTTGTATTTTTCTAATATCAGCTTCATTCATAATGCAGAAGTTAATGAACATCCACGGCTTCTTTTCTATAATATATGTGAATTATCCCGATTTATTAGTAAAAGTTGTGTGATTATTCCTTCTTGTTTTCTCGGTAGTTTGAATTCGGACTTTTCCTAATTTTATACCGCTTGTCAATCAGAGATCGAGAGCCACTCACATAGAAGGGAAGAGAAAAATTCGCGTTTTACCTAAAGGTATAAATACCAATTAAAAGTAACAAAATCTGTCAGAATTTCAACACGGCTTTCCGATTCGACTTTCAATTATTAAAATAATTATCGCTATTCATCTTGACGCCAGCATCAAATATTAAAAGAACTCTAAATATTTCTATCTTTAATACTCGCGCAAAACATTAGTCTACTTCTCGCCGTTTGAAATATAATCGTGTTTTGATTATTTCCACGAAGTGTACAAAGTTTAAACAACGCACCATTCATGCCTTCAATATATTCCGTGAGTGACAAAAGAAATTTCAACTGGCTCTGTTTGATTCTACGTATAAGTGTCCTTTTCACTTCAATTTTCCCTATAATTTCGATATTGCCCACATATTCAGTTCATGAACTTCTTAGCTGTCGTCTCCAGAACCATAATTACGTTTCCTCCAATCTGTTCCATATCTGTGAAGAGATTGTCCAGCATTCACTGCCATATTGGAGCACTGATATTAAATAATAGTTCACTATTCTTTTCTCTGTTTCTAACGAAAGCTTCTTATCCTTAATACTTTGCTTAAATTTTGGTTTCACATTTTCCGTCGTCTGATAAAACACTCGGTAGATATTTACAATTGCGTACTTGATTGATTTTGTGTCTCCGGATTGTAATTCGAGTGTTTCTCTTTCGTTTAGCTAACATCCATACGGTCTTTTTATTTTGTTTTTGTTTTTCGCAATCTACAGTTAGTCATTCTCTTTTCACTTTACTACTATCAGTAATTTCTGTAGATTTATTTCTGTATCTGCTATCAATATTTTTTCATTTACATATTTAACCTTGTTAAGTTTGGAGATGCCAATAATTAACCCTGGTCAAAATTATAACTCTGTCAGGATTGTATCACTTTAAAGTTTGAATAACTCCGGCTTAGACTTATGTTCCTTTGTATTAGTATATATTTACTGAAGTCATTTACTGTCCTTATGTAAGTGGTTTGCTCCTTGTATAACATTTGGACAATTTTAATATAATCCGAAAATAAATCAAGCTTACCTAGAAATTCTAACAGTTCTTTGTGTTGTATTTTATCTAATCCTTTTGAATAATCTATAAGACATAGGTAGACCTCTTCATGCATGTATATTGATCTTTCTGATATCATTCTCAGTATAAATATTGGTTTCATTGTCCTAGTATTTACAACAAAACCACGCTGTCCTTTCCTATTTCGGGTCTAATACTTCTATTTGCTCTACTCATCAGATTTTGAATGATAAGGTTACTGATGTGGCTTATTGGGGAGATTGTCTGATGGATTCCGCATTTATCTGACTATATTTCAGAGATGAGATATTATGTACATTATTTACATTATTCGGACTATTTGTCACCATATTTATCACTACGTTTCGGCCGTTGTACGCTCTGACCTTCTTCAGGTGGTTGGAATGTCGAACTGAACCCTTTATTTTGCTCACTGGGGTAGACTGTTCTAGTTCCCCGTGCCATGTTTAATGGATGTCAGTTATCAGTTATCTCCTGTTAATTCCCATATGAAAGTTATACACTGCTTTAACCGGGTATTGAACTCACACTATTTGGGTCCTGTCACTGGATCTAACCAACGCCTTTATCGACTGTGCCATGTGTCCTCAAGTCAGTGGTGAACTTGGTGAGGAGAATTAACAGGAGATAACTGATAAATGACATCCATTAAACATGGCACGTGGAACTAGAACAGTCTTCCCCAGTGAGCGAAATAAAGGGTTCAGGTCGACATGAAAAACTATTGAAGAAAACCGAAGCGCACAACGGCCGAAAAGTTGTAATAAATATGGCGACAAAGATGAGGACAATACTCCGAATAATGTGAATCGTGATTCCGCATTTGTTTGCACCTGGATTCTTATCCAGCTCTACGAAGGTCTTTAGCTATTTCACCACTACATTGTATGCACTATATTGTGCAGCCAATTACTTTCTAAATCGCTTGTACTATGCCCTATATTATGCACTATTTCTTGCTGTATTTTTTCAACATGTCGGTCATTTAATCTGCCATCCATTACTTTATTTCTTGTCTAATTTGATTTGTGATTATATATTTTGATGTTAAGAGATATTTTATGAATGTCCTACTTTGAAATTCACTTCATAATTCCTTGTATCTGTTTGAACGCTGTCCGTATACTTCTCTAAATTTAGATGTCTTTTCTTCTACAACTTGAGTGCTGCCTAAGTCCTCTACAGTTCCCATCGTTTCAGTCTACGGTTATATATTACAGTAAAGATTTTGCTCTCGTTGTCGGCATATTTTTTTATAATGTCAATCAGGCTGAATCACATATGGATCGTTATGCAATCAATTTATTTCTTCGATTTTCCACCTGGGCTTCTCCATATGCATAAATGTCACAGGTGTTGGCTAATAGATGATCTCTCGCCATGCAGAACTGAATTCAGTTTTCCCAAAAATCTTTACGAGGTCCTAATCAGAATTCATCAATTATTCCATCATCTCTTTAATTAAAATAATATTATATATGTTTTGGTTTCATTGTTATTATGAGAGTAAAAACTTATGTAGACGTTCATATTTCTTGACTTTTGATATGCATTGAATTCTAATTTATCTTTGGAGGTAATTACTAAAACATCTAAGAGAGTATAGAGTAATTTCGGCGTCAGATATTCAAGCATGTTAATATTTATTATATCAATCTCATTAGTCTAAATAATTAAGACAGAATCGATATATAAACTGCGTCAAGACATTATATGTAAAAGAGGTATTGTCAAATATTTTATGTAAAATTCATAGATATGTGTTATCCAATGAAATATGTTGTTCTATTATGTAGAGCGAGTAAGCATGAAAGCAATTAAGTCCCAATTTTCAATTTCAGATTGATATTTAGTATTTTCTCAGTAATTATAGCAATTTGCAGTGTCAAGAGAATATTTGCAAGAACTATAATTTTGTATTATGGCTCGTAAAAAAGAACTAACAATGAATGAAAAGAAGTATATAATCAAAGAAATTAGCAAAGGAAAGTATTCGCTTCAAACTTCTAAGGATTTGAAACGGGATCATCGAACAATCAAGAAAATATTTCAAATGGGAATTCAACCAAGGAAAAAAAGTCTCAGGCTGAATTCAGGAATTTAACGAAGCGAGATCTATCACCTATCCGAAGAGAATTAATAAGAAACCCAAATGCGTCAAGTGCGTTCATATTTGAGGCCGCTGGAGCTCCTATGGTGTCAAGGCAAACAAGGTGTAAAGCATTAAGGAAGTCTGCTGATGTAAAAAATAAAATAAAGAAACACATTTTAACAAAAAAAACATAAGGAATGAAGATTGCGGTGGGCAAAATAATACATGAAAACTGATTTCAGTAAAGTGCTTTTTACAGACGAATCAAGGATCACCCTCGAAGAGCCCGGTGGGTGGTCTCAAGGATGGGTTTGCAAGCAACATGACTCAAGAAAATGTTTTTAAACGCCAACAAGTTGGCGGTGGGATCATGATATGGGCTGGGATTATTGGTAATGAGCTCGTGGGACCATTTCAACTGAGAGACGGTGTTAAAATGAATTCCAAAAGTTACTGTGATTTTCTAGAGCAATATTTCTTTGAATGGCTTGATAACCAGTCTTTAGCCAAGCGTATGATCTTTATGCAAGACAACGCACCAAGTCATGAATCAAAGTTTACTAAATCCTGGTTGGAAGAAAAGGGATTTGTTGAAGATTCTCTTATGGACTGGCCTTCAAATAGCTGTTACTTGAATCCCATTGAGAACCTGTGGACTATCCTCAAGAGAGATATTTATTCTAATGGAAGGCAATTCAACAGCAAGTGTGACCTCTTGGGGGCAGTTACAATTGCTGTAAACAACTTACTAGCCGCTAAAATTGCAAATCTAACATTAGATGTTGACAATAGACTGCTAAGAGTTATTGAAAAGAAAGGAGCATTTGTGCAATAAATTTTAGGAGGTTCTTATTATTTTTTGTTAAAATATCTTTTATTTTTAAAATAATTTTTTTACGTTGTTCCTTTAAAAAATTAACGAATTTGTTCTAAATTTTTTTTTCATATTATTTTTTTACATTTGTTTTACAAGGTATAATAATGTAAAAGTATCAAAATAAATAGTTGCAAATAAACTACTGACAGTCAAATTAGTTTTGTTAACTTAGTAAAATTTTTCCAAACAAAAACAATAGTTTTCTCAATAGTTATCACTATATATCTAAGTTAATAATATTGAGTAGAATCTAACCAACATCATAATAGGACTTTTAACATTAAAAACGCAACTCTTCATACCAATTCATAACTTGCATATAATCTCTAGACGCAGTTTATGAGATATATAATGTTTTGATATTTCTTGTCTTTATTGTAAACAGTTTCTATATTATTCATTTGTTCGCATACGTTTAGCTAATCGCATATATATATATATATATATATATATATATATATATATATATATATATATATATATAACCTCTGTATATATATATCCATATTCTGTATATATATATATATATATATATATATATATATATATATATATATGTATATATATATATACAAGATGTATCAAAAATTATTTTACAAATTTTGTGGCCGAGTTACACACCCGAAAACAAGGACAAAAGCCCATATAAACACATAAAAGTCTGAAAATCCATCGTTTTTGAGTTATTAAGTTAGAAGCAGCTAGAGGGTAGATTGCACTGTTTTGCCATGTAGACTAGTTTACATTTGTAATTCGTTTCCATCTTCGCTTCTCTGTCTTCAAAGTGTAGCGTCTGTAGTAGCGAGTTAACTGAAATGTGTTCCGTTTAATAATGGCGGGGTATTCATATAGTGAGCGGGCAGATATGATTTAACATAAGGCCGCGACACATTGATCCCAAACTTTCTTATCATCACAAATGCTCGACCACTAATCTAACCGGCCTTCACAAGCCGGATAGACTTCATTCAATTCCGAAATGATCCCGTTGTTTAATCCACTAGGTTAGTCTCTCCTTATTTCACTGTTCATCTCATCAGTGAATATTTTCTTTTATTATATTACAAGAGAATGAAGCCCCAAATTTTATACTAAAATGTATTTACATTGTTTTTCCAACCACTGCATTCTAAAGCGTCAAGTTTATGTCTATCGCCAGGACAACTTATGCTCGGGCATAGTAGCATTTGTATTAGTGTACAGGCGCTTGCATCTTTCCTATGGCTGCCTAGAATGCTGGGGCGGGCAATATTAAGAGTATTAAATATATTGTTAGATTGGAGATTCATAGAGTTTATATAGAAGGCTGGCGAGAGTATTCTGATTTTCCAGGTGAAAGAGGTTTCACTATTAAACCTGCATATTTTCATGTCTCTCCGATTTAAGCGAGGTTGACAAAGAGTGTAATATATTCTATTTTAACGTTTATTCTCTTCAGTACTTTCAATGTCAATATCCAATTATGTGGGCATATGTGCAATGCCATTTAATATGTTACTATCGGCAAAACCCCATCTAATTCTCCAAATTGGAAATATTGTATGGCTTTTTTTATTTTCTGATTTTCAGTATGTTTAAGCATCGGCTTCAAGTCTGCCAGATGGGACATAACGAATGAAAATATTAGCGCAATATTAGCGACTTCAATGTGATAAGGCTGTATAGAAGAATTTAAAATCATATCTCAGTGTCAGATTGCAATGGCCTTAAATTTGATAGAACTAAGCTTAGATTATTAAACTTATTCCAGTCACGCATATTATTTTATATTTGTCATTTTATGTCACTTAATTATATCATTAAATCGCAAATATAGCTAATTTCTCTTTAATGATATTATTACCATGATGTATGTTTTGCAATGGCTTGGAAATCACAGATAAAGAAAAGATAAAACAACTTTGTGTGCCGGAGAGATTACCTTATTCCTAGAAACTAATTTCCAGACAATAAATGATTACAGAAACCACCACAAACACTACTAACATTCTGGCAATGATTGTCTAACAAACGGTCACAGGAGAACCTATCATCTTTGGAGCAAAAGAAAAAAATTACATAAAATTTAATAACTTCCGATTTATATTTTACTAATATATCATCTGCTTTATTTTTTAACTCAGAAAATGTCCGCAACATATATTGGCGATCAATTTTAATCATTATACTTTAGAACATCTCAATGCAAGCATTATAGTTACATTGCATATGTTTTGTTAGAATTTAATATCACTGAACAGATATACAGTCAGTTTGATGTTATTATGTAAATCACATAAATCTCATTTGCTTTGAAAGATTTCTGTCACATTTTCAACGGTTAATTTAGATGTCAAATCAAAGATTATGGTAATACTTTTGATTATTTCAATACGTTTTATTAATGTTATTAGCTTAATTATAAAAACTGAAGTCTGAAATCACTATGTAAATCCACGAAGTAACTTCAATAACAAAGTAATAAAATCATCAACAACTGATCAACATCTATAATAGAACAGATGAGAAACATAAGTTTTGAAGCATTTAAATCAAAGTCAGCAATCTATTATACATTGATTTTGTTACTGTTATGGTCCAAGTTCCTTATACCACGGTGATGGTCCAAGGTAGAACCAATGAAGAATAAGTCGAACACAGGTATGGAATAACACAGATATATTACAAACAGAAATATGTACAAAAGAAGTAGAAGTATTAGTAATGACTATCAGATTTGGTTAGAGTGAACTATGTTGTCTCGACAAGTATCACTATTCCAATGTCTGACAGTAATCGTGTGACTGCGACTCTGTCTCCGACTGACTCTGATCTGAACTGACTCTGAACTGAATTGACTGCTGCTTCCTCTTGAGGCGCTGTATTTATGATGTCCGGAATAGTCCATTATTCTTATGGGTAAGTTCCCATAACAGTTACATTGTCTACTTGATACCTTCCCTTTCCAACATGATGCATTAATTGATACCATAGGTCTGTTTTGCTGTCATATTGTTTGCCACCTTCGTATAATTTCATCTTCATAATTGACGATAGATTTTTCATAAGATTCAGATCGGAACTTGATGGTTGTTACTCCATTGTCTTCTCTCCTGGAAATCTTTTACGTTTGGAAAACACTAAGCATGTCAGTGATACACCAGAAGGAGCCTTGTGAATAAATACACACTTTGAAACTGCGAGGGTGGCATTACTGCCATTCAGAGAATATATTTTCCACGAAAGTGCAATAGTTAGCACTGTTCAGTTGAACTCATTCATCGATCTTTGAAAGGTTTGGCCGACAATTTCAATACATATCGAACTGCCGCCCCCTTGTTGCTTTCATTTCGCCAAAGGCACATATGTCTTGGATAAAATCTATCCGTTGACCAAGCCATCAGGTCCATTGTGGGCCAACCGAGATTCGTTAATGAAAAGTACTTTAGAAAAATGGATTTTCAGCTTTTCAGTGCCCCAGCTTGGAAGAAAGTATTCACTTTGCTTAGAAGTATTTGCCAGATAGGTTTTTCTGACTGATCTCCATTTGTGAAATATTCTATAACTTTTGTCCCTCTTGACTTAATTCCAGCCTGTTCAAAGATCTGAGCCCGTCAACAGTGAGTGCTTTCGCTATAATTCGCTTAGTTTATATTCTCCTCTAGCAGACAAGTTCTTAAAACTTTTTCCTTTTCTCCTACTCTCAGGTTAGTTATATTTTCAACACCCTCTTTATCGTTCAATAATCTCGGTAATGTTCATTTGAAATCACCAAATGGATATTCCGTCACATGATTATGACATTATTATTTTTTGTTTTTTTTACTTTTTGGACAGATCCTTTCCATGTTAAAAAAATATTATGGAAAAAAGAAAATAGCTTTCACTAGATTTCAGATGCTGTTAACTAATATTAGTTTAATCTACTTAATAAACACCGACTTCAGTTTTTATAATGAATGCAATAACTTCAATAAAACATGGTAAAATTGTTTAAATACCAAGCTCAAGTTTATCTGAACATTTAAATTGATCGCTAAAAATTTTACAATCAAGAAAGTTACTATATTTGTAAACTTAAGTCGCTGAATTAAATCATGAATGAAAAAGAAAGAAATTTCAAATTCGTTAGCATCAACAATTATATGTGATTCTATGTAAATGTGCATACAAACACTGACACCAGTGGATTGAATCCGCATAAAAAGTGGATATTATGATGTGTCTGTAAAAACATTGGCATTGTGAGATGTTTACCTTATTCTAAAGGTAATTTAATCCTTTCTCATTATGAAAATTTTCAAACAGGTCTAAGCTGATTGTGCATCACAGATTGGTGAACCTTTCCATGGATTCCTCGTCAGATTGAGTAACAGAACGCCTCAAAGAAAAATTAACATTTAAATGTTGATATTTCATGCAGACGCTTTTTCAATAGTGAAGCAACAGGATGGATAGATTGAAATCTAGATCTCAGGTTCAGTAGTTTATACATTTGTACATACATAAGCACACACTATCACGTGTCCTCTCACTCTGTTTTAGTGAATATAAATGTATATATATATATATATATATATATATATATATATATATATATATATATATATGTGTGTGTGTGTGTGTGTGTGTAAGTTTGTGTGGGTGGATGTGTCATTTGTGTATCTGTGTGAATGTGTGTGTGTCTGTGTATCTTTGTATGTGTGATCCCTTTTGTTAGGTGATATTTCGCAAGCTGTTACTACCGGCCCGGGACGGCCTTGAATGATTGCCATTGCACTGCACAAGATTAGTATGAATTTTGTCAATACGCTGTCCTTTTTTTAGTATTTAATACACTATTTAATATTTAAGTGAATATCTTTACAAGAAATATTGTTAAAATTCTCAAATATATAATGTGAATATGGTTTTAAATAGTGTAATATACGCACAGACGCTCAGGTACACATGCGCACATACACAAACCCACACGCACACGCAGACACACACACACACACATATATATATATATATATATATATATATATATATATATATATATATGTATATATGAAGAAATATAGTATTAAAGTGTGCTATATTTATGGGATAAAGTGCTCAATATCAGAGATAGAGCGTGTGTAAATATAAAAGTGAACATAGAAGTCAACACTAAGAGGCGACAGTCTGTTTCATGCTAGTATAATCGTCAGGCAACAGTTGCCTGACGATTGCACTACCATGAAACAGACTGTCGCCTCTAAGAGTTGACTTCTATGTTCACTTTTATATATATATATATATATATATATATATATATATATAGGACTGTTACAACTCATTCTTTTTTCAGACATGAAAATTGCTATCGGTAGGAAAATATATATATATAAAATTATTGATTAATAGCAATTGAACGCAGGAAAATGACCATATAACAATGATCATAAAATACGTTAAAATGCCCAAAAGAAGAAATTGACATTGTGAACCTCACAGACAGAGATATGATACGTTTAAATAATTAATAATCAGAAAAAATGAATTGGCCAGCAAGAAAGTCTGTAGAGACTGGTATTGCGAATGATAGCGGGAAATGATGTAGAATAACATTAACTAAAGCCATACAAGTGAACACACTGCAATACTTATGTAACCGTCGCAATAATTGTGATTTTTCGAGAGAATTACATGAATCCTCATGTTCCATTTTATTTCATTATTATTGGATAGATCACTCTTCGAGATCTTTCATCTTTCATAGTCAATATAAATGACCAGAATATAACCGTAACAGAGAACTCATTTCATGGCTAGTATTATAGACACTGAAATTTATTATCATATTCAAAGGTACTGAAGGTCTTATGAATCATAAAAAAATTGTTTCATGCCGTTAAATAAGAGATTTTTTAATGTAACACTTATAAACAAAGCAGCTTAATCATGCCAATGCATCGTTATAATTCTTACAGTATTTACATACAGACTATTTTCATTGTCTTTGTTGTTTCATCTTTTGTGCTTATTGCTCGCCTTCATTCAACTGAGCTAACGAAGACACTGCTCGATACAGTGATTGTATTGACAATTAGTATGTCACCAAATTCGTGTTTTCAAAACAGCAATTCTCTGTGGAAACACTAACCTGGCTGCGGATAAGTTGCTTTTCACGTTTGGCTGCATTCACTGAAGCCGTTCTCTTTGTTAGAAAAGCTACTGTAACAAAAGCTGTTGAAGACTTGCTGTCATTTTTTTTCTTTCTTTATTAGTGGCTTCCATATTGTATCTCTTTATATATTAGACCTACTAAGCCTAGCATATGCGCTGATTATTTCAGACGTATAACTCTTCCTTTTAAGTATTTTCATTTCTTTCCACAGGGGATGATAACTAGCCTTTTCTCTCTCTATATGAGTAGACTTAATTATTCCACATTTATATTCCTTGCCATGACTTTAAGGAATGAATTACACGCAGTTCTTGGTTCTGTTATCCGCCGTTGTAGGCTTTAATCTGCAGAGGTTGCTCCTTAGTGTCGATCTGATTCCGATTATTGTCCTGATGTCGTCCGTACAGAAAACCTCAACATTTATATCAGGTTATCTATTACAATGTTACTACGTTATCCTAAGGAGGGGTTACATTCCATTCCGTTTCGAACCACTACCAGGGTCACGTCTGTAGAAACTTTAATGAACACGCTCGCCACATCCAAGCATACTATCCGATTCCTAATGAGGCCCTCGCACCAATTCCACAGAAGTGCTCTGAGTTTCTAGCATGGGACATGGACTTCCCTGTTAGTGACGATATCAACTGGAAATCTGATCAGCGCGTGACATATTGAACTCATGAATCTGGCTCAATGGAATACAAAATTTGTCAATTTTGGGAGACCATATATATATATGGAAAGTTTGTGTAACGATGACTCATATGTCTATACTTATTCAATTCAAAGCAAATCCCTGTTCTGATCTAAGATCTGTCACAAATTCCTTTCATTTTTTAGGGTTGGATCGTTCCTCATCTTTCTATAGAAGCCGTCCCCATCGTTACTAGCATATCTTCAGAGTATACCAGCTTTTCTATCACCAGTAAACCATTACCTTTGTCAACGGGGCAATATTGTGATAGTACTTTAACACTTTTTGAGGTTTTAATAGCCAACGGTTCTTCTCTTGCGATGTTTGATTTAGGCGGCTAGGCATTTGAATTTTATTTGTAAATTGAAATAAACTGATATATTTAAACTGTTATAAAAACTGAAGGGATAATGTCGCAAAATATCCAGATATCAATTCAGTAGAAGATGATTGCAGGAGTAACAAACGATATTTCAGGTCTCATCCTCATTTTATAGTTAAAACGGTACAACTTATGTACAATTTGTGGTCATAGTTCCTTCACTTGCCCGTTGATATTCAACATTTTAAACGCAGTGTCAATCGCTATCTTTTGTCTTCTTAATTTCTGTTCTTTCTTTGTTCTTTTTACTTATTAATGTTTTTCATTTTTCTCGTATTTTCAAAACTCTTGCGTGTTTGTAGTGTTTTTTACCTTGTCTGGAGGTGAAATGATTTAATAAAAAAGATTTAAAGAAAGAAAATCACTAGGACACAATATAATGTGATGCAAATAAAATTATTATCAAAATTCAATGATGGCACGACTGAAGAATGTCTAGTACCCCAAAATAAAATGTAAAAAATAAAGTAGCTATTGAGACATGAAATTTCTTTTTAATTTACTATGAATTGTTGGCCTATCTCTCTCATGGATTGACCTTTCTGTGCCCTCAAATTGGTTGAATATGTCCCAGAAAAATACTAATCAATATAACTAATAGAAAATGTAAAATATACTGAAAAGGACTCTGTATTTTTGCTTACAAAATATAACCTGAAAATGCTACCATTATTGTTTATTTAACGCCAGTTACGAAAATGTATACCTTTGTAAAAAGAATCTAAAATTGTGGAGATACAAAGACAGATAGTGCACTGGTTTTTAGTATGGAAAGTGTTGAGTCTTGACTCATTGTTGAATCTCGACTAATGCATGGAATAATAATGCAACACAAAATGTACTTAGAACAAGAATGTATTATAACAAGAAAGTGTACACAATATTTACATATAGTATTTCTGTATATTTCTGGGAAGACGTTCCTGGAGAATGTGTTGACTAAGTCGCAGTCGGGCAGAGTCTCTAGCTGGATCTCTGTATTCGCCCCTCTGTCTTTCAACGCAGACTCTGATTTGGTTTGATTTCTTTTTTATGCACACAATCGGCGCAGCCCATGAATTAGATTCTACTTTTGAAATAATTCCCATTTTTTCCAACCTATCAAGTTCTTCGTTAACTTTCTCTACACTTGCGAAAGGCACGTTACGTTTCTTTTTAAAAATAGGCATAGTATTTTCCTTTAATTCAAATTTAGCTTCAAACTTGTTACATCTTCCAGGTGTGAAGGTTTCCGGAAACTTTTTCTTTAATTCCTCTTTAATGTCCTGTCTTGTTTGCGTATTACTTTCTACTTTTCTGCAGAATGAGTTTAACGGTTTATCCCACAATTCGAATGTTTCAATAAAATCTGTACCCAAAAAGTTTTCTCCATTTCTCAGAATGAAAACTTTCATTTTTTTAACGATCCCGTTCAATTTCATGGGAAGTACGACCTCGCCTTCGAAGTTAATTTCCTTTCCAGTTATCGTTCGAGCGAGTTTCGTTGACTTCATTATTGTAGGGCTTTTGAAAATTTTCCATGTTTTATCGTTCATTATTGTTAAATCTGACCCCGAATCGAGTTGAAATTTGATATTCTTTTTGAATATTTCAGTCGTCACATATTTCTTCAAATCTCTATCTGATTTGATATTCGAATTTGTTTGTCTAATTCGGCTCTCGAATTTTTTCGTTTTACAACACGATCCTTTGTGACCATTCTTTTGGCACACGAAACATTTCTTATTTCTATATGGGCAATTTACCTCCCAGTGTCTTTCGTTACAACGTCTGCAATTATATGGTGGGACCTTTTTTCCATACTCGTTCTTTTCATTTTTTTGTCTATTATTAAAATACGCCGAATTTTTTCTCCAATTTTTCTCTGATGGGTAATTTGACTGTTTTTTTTTATTTTTTTAATATAAGCAATGCCAGCTTCTTCTATTTTTTGCGACTCTTTGTTTAAACTTACGGCCCGTTGACACTCCTCTGCTAACTTTTACAGGGTAAGGCCTTGTTCAGATTCGAGTTTAGACAAAACTCTTATTTCGGCACTCTTACTGGATACCAGTCCTTGAGCAAAAATTAAACACTTGAATTCTTCAACCGTAATCTCTGCCAATCTGAAATTGTCACAATGTCTATTCACTATAGATGCATATGTTAAGTAATCCTGATCGTCGGATTTAGTGACATTCATGCATAACCATCGCTTATGCCAAAGCGACATATTTGCTCCAAACAGCTCTTTTAGCAATTTCACTGTTTCCGAGAATTCCAATTCAGTTGTTTTTCTCGGTAGAATAAAATCTACAAATTTGCTATGTTCTGCTGTACCTAGCTTTCTTAGTAATAGACTGACTTTTCTTGAATTCGACCAGTTCTCACAGTCTGTGTAGAAAATATCTTCATATCGTTTAAAGTACGCTTCAAACGTTTTTTCTTCGTCTGGCACATAGTTGAAAGTTTCCAGCGAATTAAATATGGTGTTATTAGAATATGAAGAGTTTCCTTCATTTGCCTGATAGTTGTTTAATTTCTCCAGTGTTAACTTTTGAATTTCTAAAAGTCTTTCATCTTGTTTATCTTGATATTTTTGCAGCGCTATCTGTTGTTCTTGTTGTCTTTCCTCTTGTTTATCTTGATATTTTTGTTGTTTATCTTGAAATTTTTGCTGTGCTATCTGTTGTTCCCTTATTAATAAGGCAAACTGTTCCTGCTGGGATTTGAATAATTCAGATATGACTTTGGATAGTTCCTCCATTTTTAGCTGGTAGTGTTCATGCAACAAGGAATATACTTTTAATTTGTGTATCCACGAATATCATATAAGCTGACCAAAAAATCGAAACAACGTACGACTTTTAATTTTTATGACTTGCTTTTACATTCACGCCCGTGCCCAATCAACTTTGGTATTTTTTTTTTTTTTTTTTTTTTTTTGTGAACAGAGACCGTCGGACTTTTTTTTTCGTTTTCGACTTCTGTTCGCGTATTTCAATGACAACTTCTGATTTTCTTATCAGAGGTAATTCGTCACTATATTGTTAAACAAATAAAAAAAAAAAAAAATTTTTTAAATTCCTTACCTTTCAAAGTCGACACGGTGTATTTGTGCTCCTTTTACTTCCATGCATGTTTTTGTAGTCGGCCAGTTTTTTTTCTTTTTAGAGGGTGTCTCGTTGTAGATAATTTTTCAATTTAAAATTACCGTTATTCGTTTACGACACCTTTCAATTTTTCCTAAGTGAACGTTCCTTTATGCTTAGTCGTCTTTTAACGAGTTCTACATATCCAGAAGTTCAGAATCCTTCGTCGTTACGTTAACGTTGGACTTTGAATTAATAGTTTTTTTTCTTTCAGCCTGGGTTCTTCAATGACTTGTCCCAATTGTTGAAAACTCTCACTATTAATTCTTTCTTTTTTCCGTATGGTTCGTTCTACTTCGTCGCCATTGTTGAGTCTTGGCGTATGGTTCGTTCTACTTCGTCGCCATTGTTGAGACTTGACTCATTGTTGAATCTCGACTAATGCATGGAATAATAATGCAACACAAAATGTACTTAGAACAAGAATGTATTATAACAAGAAAGTGTACACAATATTTACATATAGTATTTCTGTATATTTCTGGGAAGACGTTCCTGGAGAATGTGTTGACTAAGTCGCAGTCGGGCAGAGTCTCTAGCTGGATCTCTGTATTCGCCCCTCTGTCTTCCGGTACCAACCATTATTTATATAGTCGGTAGTCACCTATGCAGATTAGGTGGATCCTACCACAACAGAAAGTTATAACAAATGCTCTATTTTCTACGGATGATAGTGTTGTTAATATCGTGTCCAGCATTCAAATTCAGTTTACGGCATATGATAATTAATATTTGGCTTCTATGAAGTATTTTTACACCCATATGTATCATTCAGTAGGAAATAATACGATAGGTTTTTCAATTGCATCAATATTGTGATATAAACGTGTCGATATTAGTATCTATCAAGAAACCACGAGAGTTAGCGTCGCATACTCAATATTGTTTTCATTTCTTTGCTAATAAGTCGACCGCTATTGGTCAAGATGAATAATTTACCGATTCTGTTAATGTCAGGGTCAGAGGAAGTTTTGCATTCATAACTGTCACATTTTATGGCGGTAATGTCCATAATTGTACGGATGTTACCGGTAATACGATCTGTCTTTGCATTAAATATATAAAATGTGAAAGCTGATTATGAAGCTGATCTTTTCATATTTATAATAACAATGTTGTTCAAATTATCTCAGCACAGAAGATTTTGACAGAAGAAATATGATGATAAAGATGGAAAGACAGATAATTAATGATGTACGTTAATACAGTAAATAACTGTAAAATGAATATAAGATATTAATGATGAATTATTTGTGGAATTATTATTGACAAATAATTCTTGTGAAAATGTCTTTATTGAAAATTCCATCATTACCAATAAATATTTACACCTGAATGGTATAGTTGCTTATTGTTAGTAGTAAAAATTACAAAGTTCGGTTATTTAACTTATAACTTGTGACTGATTTTCTGTTTTCGTATTGAGTTTAGCAACCCTTTACTTCCGTCCATAGAAAAATAGATATAAAACAATTATATTTCATTTGAAAACAATGGAACGATGTATCAATGTGTATTTTCTAACTGATTAGTAAATATCTTTTAATTATAGGTTCCTATAATTGGTCTTGATGAATATTTGGCAAAATTATTTTTTTAAAATTCCGCTTATATACATATGTATATATATATATATATATATATATATATATATATATATATGTAAATAAGCGGAATTAAATATATATATATGTACGTATATATGTATGTATGTATAATATTTAAAATTTTATAATCACCAACATTTTCTTCTACTGCGGTTTCCACCAATAATGGTTTCTTCAGGCAATGAAAAGTCCGTTTCTTTACTATTAACTTATTTCTAGCTGTATGTTATTGCAGGGAGATGTAATTAGAGGCACAAAGTAGAGAAAATATGGCGTGGTAAGAAAGAGAGAATAAGATGGAGGAGGAAAAAAAAACTTTGGTACTCACATTCTTCGAACAACTTTTAAAAAAACAAGCCGTATAGTATTGGTAATGTCATGTGCAGATTATGCCAGGAACAAAATGCTAGCTAAACTTACTAAATGAGAGGTCTGAGATAATGGAAGCTTGAAAAAACATGTAAAGAAGTATTTGAGCCCGGATGAGAGTACAAACTTGTTTCCCCTCATCATTTCTTCTTCTTTCCTTCTTCCCTCCTACACATTTTCTCTACTCGACATTTTTCCTCCCATTACACCTCCCTGTAATAATATTAGTGTATTATAGTAAAGAAACTGACGTCTTCACTGCCTGAAGAAACCTTTATTGGCGGAGACCGCGGTAGCAGAAAAGGTTACTATTTATATTATTTTAAATATTAAATAGCTCTGCACTTTTGAGATATTTGAACTGTGCATTGAGCATGTTTTTAAATATAAGCGTTTCCCAGACAAGACGTACTTTGGTTGTTTGTAAAAATAGTTTTATCATGAATATATATATATATATATATATATATATATATATATATATATATATATATATATATATATATATATATATATATATATATAGCCTATTCCTGTCGGAGGTACAATATCTTTTCGGTGAAACTTCTCAATCTATGCTGAACATTAATTTCACTGTTTAACAAAAAAACAAGATCAACTCTGACATTTTAAGAAAGTAAATCTTAAGAAAGTAAAGATTTGATTTCTGTTATGAATTCAATGTTTTTGTCACTCATAACAGATTCTAATAAGCCAGGATAAAATCGCAGCAACTCTTGTCGTATTCCATCATTTTTCTAAATGTCTGTTAACAGTACCGCGCTACAATACCCACTAAATTTTGGCATCCTCTATCCTTTCTGGAATATTTTTCAGGCTATTACAAATTTTCACTTTTCATTTTTACACATAGATTTTGATATATTTCGTTTTATCCATCTTCTTTCACCATTATCATCGGTTATTTCTTGCAAGATTGTAATTTCTATGTTCAGTAGAAGTCCAATTCATTATACTTAGATAGTCTCACCAAAATATACAACGATGTTTGGAATTTACGTTTTTATTTTATACTCGAAAAAGATGTCTTTCTGTTTTTTTTTTGTTTTGTTTTTTTAAGCGTATCACCCCAAACAAGGCTGGTGGCCACTATCACGCATGGGGTTACATAAGGGTTGGAGGAAGAGCAGATAGGACTGGTAAAGGAAGGGATGTGGAGAAAGAGAAGGACGGAGGGTCGATCAAGGCAAGGGGCTTACAGAAGATTTAGAGCGAGAGCAGATAGGAATGAAAGATGAAAGGAAGTGGAGAAGGGAAGTGGATAGATCGAGGCAACTGGAGATGACGATTGACGCTACACTTAAACCGTTGGAGATTGTATTTGTCAGGGAAACAGTAATAGGGAAGGGAGTTCCATAGGCGAGATGTGCGAGACATGAAGCTATTGGTGTAGAAGAGACGTCTACATCTAACAGTTTCAACAGTGAAGGGGTGGGAACGGGATGCCAGCCTCGTAGGACGCTTAAATTCACGAGGCTTAGGGACAAGCGAAAGCAACTCCTCGGAGCAATTACCGTGGAAGTACTTGTAGAAAAGGCAGAGCTATGCAACATCGCGTCTGTGAGAGAGCGACTGCAGACGAGATGATTAAATCAGGGCCAATCACATTGCATATCCGTCTCTGGATCTTATCAAGAACCCTGAGGCAACACGCAGGGGCCCCAGACCATAAATGGCAGCAATACTCCATGCAAGGGCGAATGGTAGACGTATAGACTTGGAGGATCGATTCCGGGGAGAAGAATTTCCTGGCTCGGCACAGGGAACCAACCTTTCTTGCGGTGGATGATGCAACTGACTCGATGTATTTGTTCCATCTCAGAGCAGCGGACAGCGTGAGAGGAGCTCTCGAGAAGTTGGTCCTCAGACATTCTAATGGGATGCAGGGATGGATCCTTGTGGTGGTTAATGGAGAGCAGTTTTGTTTTAGAGGCGTTAAAGTTGACCATCCATTTCTCTCCCCAGTCCACAACCGATTGGAGGTCCTTTTCAATTTGAGCTGCCAGGTTAATTTTGTCCGCCTCACTAGATTTGAGCTTGAGGCAGGAGTAAATAGTAGTGTTGTCAGCGTAGATACCGACTTGGGAGTCTATGGCGCCAGGAAGGTCGTTTATAAATATGAGGAACAGAGTAGGGCCAAGGATGGAGCCTTGAGGAACACCAGCGTTAGTGGGATAGGAGTTGGAGAAGAATCCACTGAGAACAACCTTCAAATCCCGGTTTGATAGGAACGATTGAATTAGGTCAAACAATCGACCTGTGATACCATAACCCTGGAGCTTGCGAAGAAGGCCGGCATGCCAAACCTTATCGAATGCTTTGGAGATGTCAAGGGCCACGGCACGGGCTTCGCCGTTATTATAGATAGCTTGGTAGACAAATTCAGTGATGGCCGTACCTGCGAGGTCGGTAGTAGCGTTCTTAAGCCACGGGTTGTGATGTGCGTTAAAATCGCCATACACAAATATGTGAGCGTACGGATGGACAGAGAGGGTCCTATCTATACTGTCAGAAATGACATCGAGTACCCCACAGTCCTGAGAGGATGGAGAGCGGTAGAGGAAGAAAGGATAGCTTATGGCATTGAGAAGAGATAGCCGGAGACACAAGTAGGAATGATCCGGCGATTCGAGAGAGGTCTCGCTAGCCAGAGGGAGATGGTCCTTGACGTAGACACCCAGGCCATGCATGTGGGTTAGGGAGTCTTTTCTGAGGAGAGGGAGGTATCCAGGGATCGAGAGATCAGAGGAAGGGATAGAGGAGTCAAGATTGGTCTCACACAGGGCGAATATATCCGGGCACTTAGCTATGAGGAAAGACTCAACGCTGCAGAAGTTGGTTCTGATGCCACGGATGTTAGAGAAGGAGATATTTAGAGGTTTGGGTGATTTTTGGAAGGCTGGTTTACGTTTTTATTTCTGTTTTTTGTTATTCATGTCGGTAATTGGTTTGGGAAAAAGAGAAGGACTGAGTTAAAGGAAGCCGACGGTTGACACCTATGACGGGGACAGAGAGGGGGTTTGGCACAGCAAGATTCATAATGTGGCCTCAGGGTTGCTCACCGGAGATGACTGCAGGGACACCTATCCATGCGCGACATGGCACTACAGACACCCCGATATTATGCAACTGTTGATCAGAGCGGCCGCTCAAGACGCTACGCAAGAGTTAGGGCTCCTAACTACCAGTCGGAAACAGCAACCAGGGAACTGTTAACCGTGTACCCTCAGAATGAACAGGCAATGCCACAGACTGCGCTCATCATGGGAGAAACACAGTGGCACCAGTACAGAGGCCAGTGAGAGAGAGAAAGAGAGAGAGATCCGGGAACCCCTTCCTAAACACGAAACAAAGTTTGGGCCTCTACTCGCGTCCAATAGAAGAGGGAGGAGTGTAGACCGGGCGGTAGGAAAGCCTACCTTCTCCTATAACATAAAACATATACAACGATGACAGAACAAAACAGTGGGGGGATGTAGTTGGGATAGTTGCAGGGCTTATACACGTTGAGGATACTGGGGGTTAGGAATGACTTATGGTACTAAGTTTTAACTTAGTATAAGTCCCATTGGCCTATATTAAAAACAAAATTTTAAAAAAAATGAGTAGAAAATACGGTTAGCAGGCTTTAGTGATTAACAAGAACCAGGTAAGAAAAAAAAAATAATTAAATAAAATATTTACTCACTCAAAATCAGCTTCAATGCAGACTCCCACTTCGCAAAAAACACAAGCGAAAGTGACGGCGTGCTCTAATCCCCAAGTTACAAAGAACGCAGTGTTGGTGGTGGAGTGTGGGGAGGGTCGTACGACCATTCCACCTTAACGTCCACGGCCAACAGTGGGCTGGGATGAGCTTTTTGTAAGAGAATATTCATTTCAGACAGGCAAACGAAAATGGTCACCCACAGAAGAGAATAATCTCTGACCAGCAAGTTTTCGAGCTGGCAGGGTTTAATGGAGGGAGAAGACGACAGAACAAACTGAAATCTCAAAGATTGGCTATTATATGGACTAACAAATGATAGTCCCATTGGCCTATATTAAAAACAAAATTTTAAAAAAAAATGAGTAGAAAATACGGTTAGCAGGCTTTAGTGATTAACAAGTACCAGGTTAAGGTTGTTCTTGTAATATTATAAATTCTCTATCCCAAATTTATGAACTGACACCAGGTATATACTACATGAGGACAGTTCTACACATGTCTTTATGCGCTACCTCACGGTTGTACCCGACACTGACAGCGCCACTATCTGCACTTCATACGCATGCGCGTCTTTGAATAACCTCCTGTATTTCAGTGATAAGTTGAACGTCACTTTTAATTTGCAGTGTTTTTTCATTTTCCATTTTCTTCACTGGCATTTTTATACTTCATAGACAGCATTTCCATTATTTTTCTGTTATGATGTTGGTTTGGGGTTTGTAGAGACAAACGACTAATAACACGTAACAATAAAAAGGGTTTTATTGGTTGGTAAAAGGTACAGAAATCGTCTGCGTAGTCTATAACTAGCTCAGCCAAGAACTTTCTCGGTATTTAGCAACCCCCCCACATGGGTCGATGTGGCACAAGGCCGGTTTAATGTGGGCTTACCGAGCCCGTAGGCTCGGGCAAAAATATGCCCATTATAACCCGTATACACGGGTCCAGGGACTGTCTACCTCCCGGACGGCACTTTGCCCTACGGCAAAGCCCCGTCCGAGTTCCTCTCCGCCGAGGCGGAGAGTTCGACAGCACGACTCCCTAGCCGCAGCCAGGAACTTTCTCTCCTCTGTCTCTCGACGTGCCACTATATAAAGTCTTTGCTAGCAGACAAGTTCATCTTCAAGAGGGGTGGTAGGTTTCCGACACAACATTTTCATTCTAACTTATTTCTAGTCTTCAATCTAATGGATTTTTATAATATATTTCCTCATGTTCAATTCTTTTTGCGCGCATTTTGTAAACGATTAACGATATTTCCCTGCTAATCTGTCCGACCTTTTTTCTTTATTTTCATTATATTTATATTCTATCGATACAATTTATTGAATGTCAAGACTTTTATCTAGGCTGTGACTTCCTGGTTTGTCATTTCATCGATTACGTCAGATGACAGCAATCCGATGGAGAACTTCATTATTTTATCTTATCTCTACATTTTTTATTTTGATTCTGATATCCACATAAGATATTCTTTTCTTATTTTATCCTAATTTCTCCCGACTACAGTATGTTGATTTCAAGTATTTCAGTTTTGTTGTAACCGTAATTTCTGGTTGATTTTGTAAATATTTTATGAACTGCCGATTCACTGTCACATTTGTCTCATACTTTTTTTACTTGTAAAAACCTTTTGGACGCAACGTTTACATTAAGAGTCATATGTATTTATCGTATTCATAAGGTTATATTTCTAAATATATTAAATTCATTGGTATCATCTGGTTGATAATAATTTACGCAGAGTATATCAAAAAACCATATCGCCATTGATTGTTTTTTCTACCAAGTTATACCTACAACCATTTCAGATAATCTTGTTTACCAATCTAGTAAATTTCAAATCTAATCTTTTTATGTGACTTTCACATTGTTTACTACTACCAAGACTATTATTATGACCAGGGTTTTGCAAAAGGCATGCATTTCAAACTGCATTACCTTTTTAAAAGTGTCTTCCTTTAAAATAAATTCTGGATTTTGCATATACCATTGTTCTGTTTGGTCAACCTCCACAGACAATCATACATTTTGTTTTTTTTTATTTCTAGTTAAGCTTTCTGTATCGCTCAATTTAGTTCAATTTTATCATTACTTCCGATTAGTCTATATTATCCTGTGTTTGTCTTTATTTGGATTGTTTATATTTCCTTGTTTTTGATTGAGATTCATTGACACACTATGGTGTTCTCTATGTAGTCATATCTGTGTATATTTATCTTGGAACCTTTTTAGATTTGAAGTAACTATCTATACGTTGCTTTTGTTTTCTCTCTAACTTATATTCCCGTATTGATATTCCCCGAGTATTTATTCATTTTTATGAATTTCATTCAGTTGTGGATATTTATGAACTGACATTCTTTGTTCGGTTTTTTGTTTTCTTTTACACTTCTATTCACTTGATTGCCCAATCGAGTAAATCTTAAATACTGTCCTGTTCTTGTTTATTTTCTTTAAATAATCTCTTGACATCGCCTTATGCATTGCCAATAGTTCCCATATTTCGAAGTTCAGGATCTAAATTCCCGATTCCTTTTGTCGGAAAATGGTCTATAGAACTTCAGAATCGAATCTGTTCTGGTATGCATTCCTTTAATATAATTTCAGCTCCTTAATAACGACTTTCTTCATAGAAAATATTTTTCTCATTTCCTCTTTCATCTACTGCTTGATGTTGTCTGCATTCTAAATGTTTTAGGATTTTTAACCACTGTTTAAAATGAGTTCACTTTTAATTTCCTGATTGAGGAACACAATTCATTCCTTCCATTATTAATATTATTCCACGTCTCAATTCCACAATTCATTCCTAAATCATGGCAGAAAATCGGAGTGGGATCAAAGAGTTGTTTAAATTCTACTCATCTCTTTTGTTCTTCACAAAAAAGATCTGATTGTTTATCTGTTGTCGTCTTTTTATTAATCGGTCTATTTGTTGTCATTTGCCTTACTTTAGAAATCTTCCTCCGCCTTCGGAAAAGTTTTGTTCGGTTTAATATCCCTTAATATTCGGAAATCTCTTGACTAGATGTCATGGATTATATTATTTTAAGTTACTCATTATTTTATTATTATTCTCGATATTTCAATATTCAAAAGGGAGATTATATTTTTTCTGTGTTGTAGTTAAAGAATTCAGCCTAATCCAGTAGCTTCCTCGGTATATTAATTCTATTTTACTGCAATGTGTATTGTTTGTGTCGATAGCATTTATATATATGGCCGGGCCTAAGAGTTTACACAATTTATAATGTATTATATTTCCTGCTTTGTTTGACTTGGATGTATATTCCGCTCTAGCTATATTGCTCTTATCATGGTCTATGAGGAAGTCAGCTTTTCCTCTTCAATCTATTACATTCTGATACACTCATTATAAAGGACATCACACTTTCCACATATATTCTGCTTAACAATTTCAATGACGTTTTGTGTGTGATGGTTTCTATTTGCTTTTGAGTTCTACAATAATTTATTCATATTTCTCTTTGCATATTTTTATAGGTTTCTATAGTCATCTGTGTTGTATTTCCATATTAGATAGATGAAGATGAGTGGTGTGTCATGAGGATCTTTGCTTTTTAGTTTTCATTTTTGGAGGTTGTTTCGTTTCTGGTTATAATCTGTTCACATCGTGGGAGAGTTTTATATGCGCAGAAGTTAAGATTCTCTAGATCCCTTCCGGTATTCTTTGCGTTTGTCTCTTATGTGGAGCATATACTTCTATCGCAGTGGAATCGTGCTTTTTGTATTCTTCCCTACACTCTAGCCATTTTGTATTCATTTATTTGTAATTCAAATTATAGTTTCGACAGTTACGTTAGTGCTTTGTTCTAATCATTTTTCGTATCGTGATATTTCACTGCAATTTATTTTTCTGTCTTCTATTATTTAATTTATTCCGTTCATAGTTTTAAGCTTATTATATTTCAACATCCTTTGGCTGGAACTTCATCTACTGTATTCCTTTCAGTTTGTTTTCTTGAACTAATTATCTTCTTTTTTTCTTCGAGATCCAAACGTTTTGTTTTTACATATTTTTATTTTCCTCTTAACTTATTTATTTTTTCTAATTGCTTATTGTATCTGATAATCATGTCATTCCATTTGTCCGTTTTTAAATTTTTTCAACTTTTTAACAATTATTAATATTCACATTATTATTATTTGAGTTTCTGCTTGTGATATAATGCTGTTGAGGATAATGTTCATGAGTTTATTTATTCTTTTTGATGTCATATTTCATGAGATGCACATAAAATATCTTTTAAAGGATTAGCGCAATTATTTTCTCAAATAAAACGGCAATGAATATGACTAAAACGGAAATTACTAATGCTACATCAAACACTAATTTTTCAGCAATTGCTGCTAGTACTACTTCCGCTGCTATTTCTAATTCATGATGATAATACGAAGAAGAAGACATCAAGACGACTGTATATAATTCTTAACAAAGACAAATGTGGAGACAAATTTTCGGAAAGCTATTGACAATGCAAAAGTTGCTGTCTACAATCTATTTTGCTGTTCCAACAGAAAAGGGGTGAAAAGCAAGAAATATAAATAAACACTATGACAGAACTGAATACAAATGTGGAACATGAATATGACATTAATGCCTCTCGTTGCCGTTGCATTTTAACTCATCTTTGCAATCAGTCTGAAAAAAATTACAAGCTAAAAAAAACTGCAATCTTTAAAACTATAAGATGAAAAAACCAACGAAAGTATTAAGATGTGTGATAACGTATTATGGATTATTCGGTTCGGACAGGACACAAAATAAATTCTAAAGAAATCGAAACGATGGAAGGAAGTTGCTGAATAGGAAGATTACAGTTGTAGCAGATTTGCTATCGCGTCCGAAAGAGTCTTGGAACAAATGAGAATTGTCAGAGCCAATCTGATTACAACATAAGAAAAAAGCATCTAGAATACTAAGATCGTTAGCCAATTGAGAATAAACTACTGCCACATTTTATCTTAAGTCAACTTTTATCTTAAGTCAATATATTTGCTGCTAGTTTTTAAACTGTTGTGGGGCTCTCCCCCTTTACACAAGATGGACTCATCTAAAGAATACTTATACTGACAGAGTTGGAGATACGTGGAGATACTTTGAGACAAGGTTGAGATACGTAGAGTCCAGAGAGAGAGAGAGAGAGAGAGAGAGAATTACGGCTTCACTTACAGAAGCTTGTACATATACTTTCTACTAACCCGAATTACTGGCGTTGTTTATTTATTTGTGCAGGATTCCCTCCCCGGAATCCACAACAACTTGGCGACGAGGACTTCGGACCACACAGAAAGAAAAATAAATTCTCTCATCGCCACAACAACTGGCGACGAGGGTCTTCGAACCCACAAGAAAACAATTGCCGTTGCCAGCGTCCACAACAACTGGGTGACAAAGATTTACGAGGATTTGCGAGGATTTTCCATGA
Source organism: Acanthosepion esculentum (assembly GCA_964036315.1). NCBI lineage: Eukaryota > Metazoa > Mollusca > Cephalopoda > Sepiida > Sepiidae > Acanthosepion > Acanthosepion esculentum. Next base: position 2,043,298 of record OZ038477.1, read on the forward strand.
CCACCGTGATTAAAAGGTACTTCCTCAAAATACGGAAAATCGAGGTTTTCGTAAGACTCTTATAATGGAGGATTTTAAATGTATTTTGGTAGAAAAACCAAAATGAACAGAACTACAACTCCAAGAAAGAATGGAAGAGAAGTGTCAAAAACAATTGCTCTCTCAACAGGAAAAAATGGAAAATGTAATACTACAAACACAGAAGGAAAATCAAGAAAGACAAATGCAACTCCAGGAATTAATATTAAAAGTAACGGGTAATACATAACAAAAGAATATCGAAAAAGAGGTGACTTGTTCTCAAGACGCAGTTTGAAACACAATAGAAACATATAAATACTCTCTAGAAGATGATAAAAATTTCGGGGACTATTACAGACGTCATGAAGATATTTTCAACATTGATTGCCAAAAGTGGACGGACGCTATGAAGCTACGTTTATTATCTCAGGAAATTGGGAACAGAGGAGTACACAAAATTTGTGGACTATATTCTACCGAAAAAGACAAACGATTTGACGTTTGACGAGGGAGTTACATGCCTTACGGAGCTCTTCAATCCAAAGACTTCACTTTTTCACAAAAAGTGGAAATGTCTCAACCTCGTAATAAGCGAAAATGAGGACTACTCCACGTTCGCCGCAATCGTGAACAAACATTGCGATGACTTTAAGTTGGCAGGATTGACTCCGGACAATTTTAAGTGTCTTATTTTTGTACATGGATTAGTCTCAGACAAGTACAGTGAAATGCACAAAAGAATGCTCTCTAAGCTTCAAAACGAGCCTGGATTAACGCTACAAAAATTGTCAGAAGATTGCCAAAAATGCTTAAGCATAAAAAAGACTCCAAGGATATCGAGGAATCGGGAGTAGCACACATACGTAAGTTGAACCAAATTTTACGATTTTCACCCCCCCGCCGTAGAAAAACAAAAGATTCCGGATAAAGGAAAAAGTACGAGGTATAAGGCGATTAATCAAGGTTTAAGGCGATCAAAGCAAATATATTCACCCACTGTATGTTACAGATGTGGTGGATTACACTGGAATAAAGACTGTCGATCCAAATACAAGAACTGTTTAGCTTGTGGAAAAAAGGGGCATAAGGTATCTCAATGCAGAAACAAAAACACACTGGTAGGCTAAGAACTACTAGAATGGACTACAAACTAAAAACAAGATAATACATGGAACTCGAGATTTTAAATAAGAAGGTAAAATTACAGTTAGACTCAGGTCCGGATATAACTATAATTAATTTACAAACATGGAGGAAGCTACATAGACCGACCATGATGCATACACATATAATCGCTAAGTCTTTTACAGGGAAGCGTATCAATTTTGAAGAAGTAACTCTAAACGTAAAATTCCATGGAAAAACGAAAAAATTGAAGATATTTGTAATGAAATACACATAAAATTTGGTGGGCACAGACTGTATGCAAACATTTGACGTAGAGGATTTACCCATTAGCTCATTTTGTAAGAAAATGGAGTGCGAGCCGTCAGAAGCTACAAAATTAAAAGAACTACACAGTCAATTCCCAGAAGTATTCTCGAGTGGGTGGGGACGTTGTAATAAGAAAAAATAGACAAGGAGTTAGATGGATTGGTACAAACTGGAATCCTTTCACAAATCGTATTCAGTGAATGGGCGGCCTCAGTGGTCTACGTAAAGAAAAAATCCGGAGAAACCCGTGTTTGCGCAGATTTCACGACTGGGTTATTTTCTAAGATTGATTTAAGGGAAGTTTATCTTCAGATTCCAGTAGAAGAAGCAAGTACAAAGATTTTATGTATCAATACTCACAAAGGACTTTACAAATTTAACAGATTGCCATTTGGGCTAAAAGTAGCACCGTCAATCTTCCAGCAGACTATCGACACCATACTCATGGGACAGAACTTTGTCACTGCTTACTTAGACGATATTTTTGATCAAAAGCGATAATGTAGAAGAACACGCAACACACATTTAAGAAGTTTTTAAAAGAATTCCGGATTTTGCTTTTAAAGTGAAGGAGAAAATTGCGATATTTTTCTAAAAGAAATCCAGTATCTTGGCCATATAATCAACGAAAGTGGCAGAAAAACAGATTCAGATAGGGCATCTGCAATAAAAAAAATATGCCTGAGCCGAAAAATGTCACAGAGTTGCAAAGCTTTCTAGATCTAACGAACTATTACAGTGAATTCATTGAAAACATGCACAAATTGAGGGCTGCCCTAAATGAAATACTGAAAAAAGAGAACAAATTTAACTGGACGGAGGATTATCAGAAAGCTTTTAAGGAGATCATAAAAAAATTAACGTCTGATCTAGCACTGACGCATTTTGATCGCAAACTGGAAATTATCAGTGCTAGTGAGCTTTTATATTATACAAGATACAGGATAGCACAAGGAAACCTATAGCTCTGAATCTAGATCGTTGTTACCAGCAGAGAGGAATTATTCTCAAATTAAGAAAGAAGGGTTAGGAATAATATTCGCTATAACTCGCTTCCACAGATAAATATATGGATGAGAGTTTACGCTTCAAACTGACCATAAACCTCTTCTCACGATATTCGGATCGAAAAAAGGACTACAAATTTACACAGTCAACAGACTTCTGAGATGCGGAACTATATTATTGAATTATAATTTCAAACTAGAGTTCCCACCGTCAAAGAAAATTGGTCATGCGGATGGATTATGTAGATTGGCACCTGCGAAATGCGAACCTCTGGAAGACTCTGTAATAGCGGCTTTGCAAGCCGAAGACGAAATTAGTAAAGTGCTAAACAATACAGTAAGGAAATTACCAGTGACCTTGTTAGAAATCAAAAGAGAAGCTGAAATGGATGAATTCATACAAAGTACAAAGAGAAAAATAGAATAAAAAGAAAGAAATCTAGCGGACGGTTTTTCAATTTGTTATCATATATTACTTTATAATGAGAGAGTGGTCATACCCAAATCTTTACATAGACGAATTCTGAAGGACTTTCATCTAGGACATCCAGGAAAAATCGTATGAAAGCGTTAATGAGAAGTTTCGTGTACTGGCATAATATGGATAACGACATTACTCAAATGGTAGAAAAATGTAGAGGCAGTGCTGCGGCAGCAAATGCCCCACCTATTATACAAAACCATGGCCTAAGGTGGGCAGACTTTGGTCTAGAATCCATGCGGACTATGCAGGACCGATAGATGGATATTACTACTTGATAACGGTAGATAGCTTTAGCAAGTGGCCAGAAGTTTTCAGATACAAAAACCCTACGACGGAAAACACTATTAATTGTCTACACGAGTTATTCGCAAGATTCGGCGTGGTAGATAGCATTGTAACGGATAATGGTACCCAATTCACCTCGAGCGACTTTCAAGAATTCTGTACGAATTATCAAACATATTAAAATAACACCATACCATCCACGATCTAACGGGCAAGCCGAAAGTTTTGTGGACACGCTTAAGAGAGCCTTGAAAAAAGAAGAGGACGTACCAACAAAGAGCCATACAACAGTTCCTACAAGTCTACAGAATCACCCCGAACGGAAACACACCATCTGGCCTTTCGCCAGCAGAAGTGATGTTTGCCCGCAAAATACGGTCTGTTTTTGATAAACTATTACCCAGCAAAAATAAAACCCGGCATACACCGATAGTGACTAATAGATCCTTCAAACCAGGCGAACGGGTTTATTTCAGAGTGTTTAAGAATTATATGACATACTGGGAACCAGGTACGATAATAAGCAGACTGGGGAATGTTCTGTACACTACAAGGCGAAAAGTTCACTCACAAGAGACATATCAATCAGATACAAAAAAAGACGGGTTGAGAAGTCATGCTCATCACCTTCGGAAAATGAAGACTCAATGGAGGAGATTTTTTAAGCATTTGTATTTTAAAGACCACAAGTAGCCACGGAGATTAGAAGAACAAGCAGGAAAAGAAAATTCACAGCACCGTAACTAATAGACTATAAGCGAAAAAAATATTACTCCTCCTAAAAAAAGAAGCTAGGGAGGTGGTGTTGTGGGACTCTCCCCCTTTACACAAGATGGTCTCATCTAAAGTATACTTATACTGACAGAGTTGGAGATACGTGGAGATACTTTGAGACAAGGTTGAGATACGTAGAGTCCAGAGAGAGAGAGAGAGAGAGAGAGATAATTACGGCTTCACTTACATATACTTTCTACTAAGCCGTTTTCCTGGACTACTAATCTTCATTTCAAGTTTGTATTCTTAGGTTCAATACACTTATTTTCCTATTTCAATTACTGGCGTTATTTATTTGTGCAGGATTCCATCCCCGGAATCCACAACATAAACACAACTAATGTTTATGCAAACAATGAGTGAATATTAACGGCAAAACAACAAGGGAAATGGAGAGTGATAAAGGTAAAAGAGATGGCAAACAAAATGCAATAAAGGAAGTTGAAATAATTATGCGACGAATTCATATGTGTGTGTGTGTGTGTGTGTGTGTGTGTGTGTGTGTGTGTGTGTGTGTGTGTGTGTGTGTGTGTGTGCAGGGAAAAAGCCACCAATAAGAAAATCCTAAAATAGCTTTAAATATTTGCAGGTGTATTAGAAACGGATCAGAAGATTAATTTGCAAATTTTAAAGTAAAATAATGAAATATAATTTCATTCAAATACATAAATATCAGATTTCTGGAGATCTTGCAACCTGCTATCCAAAAATACCTACCTCTCTACACAAATAAACTCTGGAATATTCCCTTTACCCAAACAGTTAACTGAAGCGGCTAGATATCTAAAAACTAGTCGACAATTAACTCTATCACCGGCTTTTGTATGACAATATAATTTTAATTCATTCTTCTTATAATTGAATTCTTTATTCTTTTTTTTTAACAATATTAATATATGAAACTACGTTTATGAGAAACATGTTCATTTCCCTGAAAATTTTACACATGCTGTTTTGTTATTGGAAAACTACGTCAATTTGTATACAACTCTACAAAAAATAAATCTATTTAAATTTTTACTGCAATTAAAGTTTAAGTTTATTTAATTGTGACTATTAATTGCCAACGCCTTTATAAATGTGATTTCATTGACTAATATTGGGAATACTATAGATGTAATATCTGAGAAACAATCTAACAAACGATATGAACTACAAAAATTACTGCCAATAAATAGAAAGAGAAATTGAAATTGTCAGTTAATAACGTTAGAAATTTTCATCGTCCCATGGAACATCAATGGCAAAAACTATTGGGAGAATCGAGAACTTTATTTGTCAAGTTTGAACAAATGGATGGCTGAACCAATGCAACGAAGACAAATGTATTAAGTATTGCTAAAGAAAAAGAGAAAGAACTACAGAACAATATTAGTCCATATCACGAAAGGCTATGATAACTAAGTAGAAAGAAAAACTACTTGTGACTGCATTTTATTTCGACAAGAACTGTAGAATGATAAAGGCATCATTTTAAACATTACAATTTCTAATTTATTATATCTGTAAGGAGGGACATTTTACAAATTTAGAGATGCCTGAAATAAACTCAATGTTATGCTCCTAGTGTAGTAAAAATTTTATTTTAAGTTTAATTTGGGGCTAACTTGAATTGAGTGATTTTTAGAAATATTCGAGCAAATGCGAAAATTAAAAACGAGTTTTGTTTTAAAATTGAAATAATTTGAAAACACCTGGTAACATCATAAATCGAAAGGAAATAATTTAAATATCTATTCAAATATGATATGACGTGGAATACAGACAAAATCACAATAGTGTCAGTTTGTGAAGTAGTTTTAGAAGTTGGTGTTTAACTACATCAGTAAAGTAACTTAAGCGGGGTTACAGTGTGTGAAAACATCAATAGAAAACAAAATATGGAAGAGTGAAAATAATGGAATTTTCTAATTCTTGAAACTCATGTGACAAAGCTGACGTCCTAATACATTTTCTTCTTCGAGCTTTCTGCTTTTCTGTCAATATATGAGGACATCCCTGAATAAAACATTGAAAACAAAACTAAAATCCATGCGATCAAAGTTGATTCATTGATCATTTCGACACACTTTTCTGGGAAGCAATAAAATATTTTCAGTTTTATAAAGCACCTGTCATGTTCCCCGCGCAATCGATGGTCAAAGTTGGAATGTCATTGCAAGAAGGTGCGTTTTTCAAATGAAAATATCTGAATGGCTTTGGTTTTTGTGAGATTAAATATCTTGAGTTCTCAGTAAGAATCTAATCGGAATTCTCCTAAATAAGCATCAATTTATTTGTGGGAAATTTATAAATATTCTCTTATGGTTTAGGTTGTAGAAAAAGCAGACCACTGTAGGAGAGCGTTCATTTTGACTGAATGGAAGATGAGCAGAGAAATAGAGTTGAAAGAACGTATTTCATAATCTCACATCGGTTTTCCACATCGCAACATATGGGTTGTAAATTGCTAGACACTTAAAAAGAAGTACAGAGAAACCAAGAGTTTATATACAAGTTCACTTGGCAAATGCACTTCAATAGTCACTGAGGATGTATACTCCGACGGTCAACTGAGCTCCAATATGCCAGGTCCTCCTTATATATCATGTTACCCTTGATATATAGGAGAATCTCACGTCCACTTTCTAAATATGTTACTAAAGTTTATTCATTAATTTGAACATCATATTTTATGTCCCCAAAATTCATTTTTTTTGCTTTCCTTCTCTTTAATACTAAACATTTTTTAAATAGTAGAACATTTTGACCCACTTTTATCAAAATCAATTTTCGACGAAATGTAATGATTTGACCTAATTACAACTCATTGCAAACTAAGTGACTGAAAATTATAATTTCTCAGCGAGAAAATATTATTTTGAAGTGATATTCAAAACTATACTGAAGGTGAAGTGGGGAAATAAGCCAAAATCTTATGGCGATATACTAAACACAGAGAGTAAACGTATCTAACTTGAGGAGTTATAATTGCCTACAATGATTTTTATTCATTTTATTAAACAAAGTTGGCTACATGATTTTTACGGATAGTGGCATATTCATTTCCTTCGATAACAGAACAAAGAAAATAAGACAGATACGTATCAAACCAGTTTATATCCACCAAAAATGAATCATACTTGAAATATGCAAACTCTCGGGAATGTATATGGAAGTACACAAAAAATAATTTCCCTGATTGCAAATATGTTAAGGAATTCATATGGCGTATTTAATATCGATTTGACTCAAAGGTGACTTTGATAATATATTGGAGCCTATTGCCGAACTGTAGCCTACATAATGAATTTCATAATTTGGCAATTGCTTGTATTTAATATTTTATTAAAGTTTAATTTAAAGCTTGTTTAAAATATTTCCTGAAAGTAAATCATATAAAGATGCATATATCAGTTTTTTCATTAATTAACAGACATCTTTTTTGCCAAACAACGAATTGTTTTTTAATACTAGTTCTTAAAACTATAAAAGGCAAACGTATATAACCGTTTCTTACTTTTTAAAAAGAAAACAAAAAATCCGAAAAAAAATTATTAAAAATTAGATGAAGAATAACCATAATACCGAATTAGGATAAAAGGACATCAATCGTACGCACTTTCAGACATGACATTTTTAAATTATATCACTTTAAAAAGTCGGGGATCGATTTGACACTACTTATGAAAATAGCCACCATTCCGAAATGATAAAAATCAATATTTTCCGTTTTTGACAAAATTCGCGGCTTCAGGAAAAGGGTAATGGATGTTTTCTATTTTAAGGTCGAAACATTTAACTTCAGTAGTAGACGTTTCAATTCGTTGAACGAAAGAATACTATATATTTTACAGAAACCTTTATGGAAATACGCAAATAAAGCCTCATACAATAGAAAATACTGTTGTTGATTATAATTACTGAAATGTTTCGAGTTAAAATAAGAATCAAGAGAAAGTAAATTTCGCACAGAGTCGCTATATTCAATCATATTGTACCTGAAGTCATGTAGGAACTTTTCTTACAAGAAAATTGTGGAATCTCAGAACGAAAGCACTATTCCTATGTAAATGTTGTCTAAATTTAAATTGATGTATTTTTCAATAGATTTTTCATTTGTAATATGCTGAAGTGATAAATGAGTAAAATTTCTTAAAACATATCTTGGGGAAGTTTTAAGATATAAGATTATCAGTGAATTTTGTTGGTGTCAAAGCCAAATATAAGATAATAAACAGGCAGTTCTAAAATAGAAAACGTCGTAATCGCTACGATATACTAGTGAATAGAAAAATAGTTCAGTTGTGTTCGCGGGCGATGGAAAATCCGTTTTTACCGAATTCACAATCCCAGTAATTATCCCGTTGAGACGGAAATATTCGGAAATATTCGTAGTGTTAATATGTGGCAACGTGGAAACTAAAGTTACGTAGAAACTGGCCAAATCTTTTTAAAATAAAACTATAAATTCATTATTAAAAATGTCTTTATCCTATAAATAATCCATGATTAATTGGTTATGCATCTGACACTGTATGGGCTTCTTATCTTCATATCCGCAATATGGCTTCTATTTCTATAGGTGAACTGCTGATGTACTGACAATAATTGCTGAAAGAGTCTGTCATGCTCTCGATAAAAGTGGTAAATCTCTTACTGTTGCTTTGGACATGTCAAAAGCATTCAACGGGGTTTGGCATACATGTCTTCCTCACAGTTAGAAAAAGCATGGTATGTCCGGCCAAATCTTTGAACTGATCCACTCTTTCTTATCAAATCTTACAATGAAAATTATAGTCAACTCCTTTGGATCCTTCTTTGATAATACCGGTGACCCCAGGGCTCTATCATTTATCCTGATTTGTTTTGAATTTTCATTAACGACTTTCCAGATGACATCAGCTCTCAAATTAGTATCTATGCTTCTCTCTCGATAGAGTCTTGGCAGTCCGATAAGGTCATATTGGCGGCTGATATAAAAAACGACCTTCAGTCTGTTGTTAACTGGGCAAAGGATGGTTTGTTAAAGTGAACACCTGCCAAAAGGAACTGCTCTCTTTTGATCATCCCTCTCTGCCTTCCATCAACATGGCAGATACTAACCTCCAGGAGATTGACTTGTAGTGACTTCTCTGTCTAACCTTCTTGGTGGAAAGACTATATTGGATCCATTGAAGTGCAAAGACTATATTGAGTCCATTGCTAGATCAGCTGGTACACTGTGTCGGGCTAGACAATTTTTCTCTTATATATCTATAAATCCACCATTCGTCCATGATTAGAATATTGCTGACACATATTGTGCACCTGTCATATATCTAAAAATTCTTGATAGAATCTAAAGGAAAACAGCATTATTATTGTTCTTGGTCTGGCGTTTCTGATTGAGTCACTTTCCCACCCCCGTAATGTCGCCTCATCGTTACGTTTCTATAAAGACTTTCGTGGCAACTGTTTGGATGAGCATTTCACTATGGTAAGCAGACTTTATGAATTTAAGAGCAGCACGAGACTGGCATTGTCTCAGCAATTTACAGTTGAGCTAGTTGGATATCACCGTGAATTATAAGCTAACAGTTTGTTTTCTCGCTTGCGGAACTCTCTTCAAAAATTTAAAGGCAATGCCAAATCCTTATCTACTGTCCTCCTGACGACTCGTCTATTGTTCTTGCTCTTTAGCAATATTTCTGTTTTCGAATTCTACCGTACCCAATAACCCTAGTATCTTCGTGGTTTTACAGCTTTGCTTGGATATGCAATCCACGTTGGAGGATTTACCAAGGAAATTCCAGTTGACTTTAGGAAATGTAGTGTGTAAATATTGATATTTTTATCAAACTTAAACATTATCGTATTGAATGGTAGTTACCTCGAATTCATTTCACTGGTTTATTGCTTTATCAAAACCTTTCGGATCATATACTGTATAATATTTTCTAACTTATTTATTGGGCGAGGCAATCGTTTTCGTTCTTATATATACGATATTTATTGCCAATGATTATGTGTTGTTATATATATAATGGCATATGTAATAAACTCCAGCGGATATCCGTGACAGTGTGTGAGCCGAATCAAATCTAGACTTCTACTATAGAGAAGCAACAGTTTTCAATCTGTCCCAGTAACTCATCGACTTGTCAGATTCCTTTTTAAATTGCTTCTCAGATACTAGAGAGAAGATAACACCCCAATAATTGAACATCAGCTAAACCTTTACATTTTAAATAATGTCTTGATTGAAATATTACCGCTTGTATGATTGAAAGGTTTTTCTTGAAGATCTTTGTTAAGAACGTTTGAAAGAACACCCTGCTTGCTGGAAGATTCTGTAAACAAGATAATTAAATATTAAATAATTCTGAAAGAAACAAAAAAATAAAATTAATAGAATTTTCTCAAGTACGGATTGCTAAAGAAATCCAAGAGTTATTACTATTGATTGAAATCGCTATGAACTTGACACAATCGACCGAGATAAAATGACATCAAAACAGTGTTCAACACAAGATATTGACAGGGTTAAATGAGAAAAGATGGAAGATAGACTCTGACAAAGAAAGAAGACATTATCTTGAAATAATAATAGAGAAACTAAATCAATCTCTAGATATTACAATATACAAATATAAGGCTAACGCTGGAAACAGCAAAGTTAACACGCAAACGAAAAAATGGATAAAATTCAAAACAAATTATAAAATAAAAACTCATGATAAAAATTCTAAAATATTCAACCCCAATCCAAAGCTAAAAAACAGATTTATGTATCCAGACTGAAGTTAACAGACAGAGATAGACATTATAACCATAACTGAATATTCTGTCCTTCCTGATCGAAAATCAGATGAATTATTAGGAAAGTAAAATAAGCACTGAGTACAGAAATAAAAAACAAATTAAAAACGTCTAAAGAGGAGATAAAAAACATTCATTAAGGCGGAGCTGCGATTATTTAAGAAAATCATCTTCCCAGTAGAGAAAGAATCTTACAGATGTAATGGACAAATGATAAACTTTAATAAGTGATGTCACCTAACTTGTAAGTACGTCGAGGGCAACTATAAAAACTGAGAATGATATTAGCGATCTTGAACAATTGCAGAGATCACTTGAACAAAAATATTGTATGCAGTGAAATACAAATTATCAATTGCCTTTAAAATAATATCTTACACTTTTCTACTATTGAACCAAATACAATATATATATATATATATATATATATATATATATATGTATATATATATATATTGGTGTGCGTCTGTGTATGAGTGTATTTGTGTGTGTTATAAGAGAGCTGTGATCGGATAGGTGTAACGTAAGACGTCTGCACACGCATGTAGTGTTTTGCATACGCATGTAGTGTTCTGCATACGCACGTAGTGTTCTGCATATGCAAGTAGTGTTCTGCATATGCATCTGGTGTTCTGCCGTGATAGTTACGATCACAACAGAACCATATATGTGTCTACTTGTAATAATTGTAAATGTTTCCTCAAAGAGGTTACGTCTATAGCTTCTGATAAAGTTTGGCTCTCGTCACTACTGGCGTCGTTGTAATAGTGACTTAAATAAGAATAAGTCTTTTATCTCTTCTCTCTTCCCGCAATTTGAGGCGTTAAATTCTTTTATTGATAAAGCAGAATTCCTTGACGTAGATTCTCTTCACATTCGACTACTGACTCATTTTGCCTGACTTTTCAGTTAGAACCG
>OZ038477.1:2060000-2085000 GCA_964036315.1 Acanthosepion esculentum
TATTGACTGATCCCCACATCTGAATATGTCCGGTCATCTTTGTTTAGAACAATCTGATCCTTTTGCTTTGCGCAAAGAAAAACTGAAATCAATAGAAAACAGTGAAAATAATCCTCGACTGCTTAATGAGCGAGTGTTAACGAGGTTCTCATACGCATGCCGAAGTTTACACAATGTGGATTTTGAAAAAGATTTGGACGGGCAGAATCAATGCCACAGCAGCATTAGTTCCTAATTTTTCATTACCAGTATTTGGAAGCCCCTCCATTTCTAATATGAGGATGGCTTTGGTGAAAATCGGATAGGGGTAGGCTAAAAATATATTTACACACACACACACACATACACATACACACACACACACTCATATATATATATATATATATATATATATATATATATATATATATATATATATATATATATATATATATATATTATTCAGGAAAATCTATAACAAAGTGGATTGATTTTTCGTGTGACCCGTTTTGTCGTTTAGATCTTCATCGGACTAAAATTGTACAAGGCGACGGGACGTTGAAATTTTAAATTTGCTTATTTCTTTTTACTGGAACAAGAAATGCAGTCTTAGGATCATAATGTTATCAGAGCTAGCGGTAAAATACAGAGGACCTATACCTATGTTTCTTAGACTACACAAAATTACTTGAGAAGATGCATCAAAAAGATATCTTTGAACTGTTATGATATCATACTTAACATCTACACTTACGCTTACCAATAGAAAATAAATTGAATGATTTCGCAAAAATACAAAGATCCGTAAGTCAAAGATGCGTCTTCTCAATCTATTTGTTTAAACCAAACAAGTCGATCATAACAGAGTTGCGGAATTTGTGGGGATAAAACAACTAAACTATGCAAATTGCGCTATAGACAGAAAGAGGCAGTTACTTTTAGACATGGTCAGCAAAGGAAAGCGAGAAGAAAAGTATATTTATAAGGACAAAGCATAAGGAACAGTTTGAGATGTGAGATTCAAAGTGGAGGTATTAGTTCTGTGACATTTAACTATCTGGGATGACAGAAATCAGAAAACAGAAAGCCGAAATTGCATGGAATAACGAAAACTGCCTTCCAAGCAAAATACTCTGAAATATGAATGCTTTGTTGGCTATAAAGACACTGCTCACTAGTTATTTATCATTAATCCTGCTAGATGTCAAGTACCGTGATGTAGTTGTCCAGAAGAATACAGAGGACATGATGCGTGAGCAACAAACAACTTTTAAGGAAAATGGTTATGAAAATAAATCTTTTGCTTAAAACCAGATAGTGACAGTTGAAAGTTCTGCGAATCATAATGAAGACTTGGAGAATTTGACATTCACAAAGCATATTGATGGGGGGCAATGAGTTACATATATAATTAGTTTGTAGAAATGGATTGCAAAAATTTTAAATAATAAGAGGAAAAATATTATTTAATGCTAAAAAAAGGAAGTTGTGGAAAACGATCATCGCTCACATCCTGAAGTGGGGGGGCATGATATGTAAAAATATCTATAATTTTTCAACCATAACGCTCTCTCTCCTTATTAAGCTCTCCGTCGTAGCTTCAGGCAATTTCAAACTGAACATTTTATTAATTCAACGTGGAGGAAATCTTTCTCATTCGGATGTATATGGATATTTTCTATTTGAGTAGTCTCCCTTTTTCTATTACTACTGCTTATTGATTTCTGTTCTTGTTTTCTCTTGAGTAATATCTGTAATACAAAGCACTGGAATTTATTTCACAATAACTATGCTGCAAAACGCATTACCCAACGCTTTAATTGTATACAATAGCCATAATATGTTAGCCATCCATAGACGCTCCATATTCTTTTTCATTTTCTATTTTACCAATGAATTCCTTTTTGCCAAACTCCAGTGTTATTTTATCCGATAAAATGTGGTTAAAACATGTAAACTCATACATCGTAGTAAGTATGAAAAATGAGCCATTTTGCAATTAATCTAAATAAATAAAACTCAACATTAGACATTTAGAAACTACTGCATATACCATGCCAAAAACAAATAACTTGCTATTCCCATAACCAAACAATTGCGTAAATGTAAACAGAAAAAGCAGTATAATATAACATAAAGGTTTCTTAATATCTTCTCTAAATATCTTTCATTTATATGAAATAATAATGATATTGTGATGTTAAATTATATGTGATTTGTACTTCAATACAATGTTTCGATCGACACCAGTGATAAAGATTTTTAATGATGGAAATTACGCTTTAAAATGTACTGTCGGCAGAAAATATATTCAAAAATTTAATTACCGACGACGGCAAATTAGAGAGTAAATTGAAACAGATTTATTTCCAGGGCTTATGTTGATAGGATCTACAAATCTCCGGGTGATACGCAGAGACTTTGGTAGTAAAGGTCATTAAGGATTCATTGGTTGTAAATTGGTTTACGTGGAAAACAAGTTGATTTAGATAAAACTGGGTGACATTTTAACTTTTTCATCGAAATCCAATAAATATCACATACAATAAAGTGTTGCCAGTCTCCAAATTGTACAGACACATTCAATTAGCTCAACTAATTAACAATATGTGGTGAAGAAAACGTAGTAGAATGTAATAGAAAAGGAAACGAATCCCTTTTTATTCCAGACTGCAACAAAGTTTCCTTATTTAAAAGTAAATATCTTTGGTGGAACATTTTCTACTTTATCGGTTTTCTATGTGTATTTTCTGCTTAACCTTCCGTCACGCTAGCTTCTATAGACATTTTAAATGAGTCAAGAAAAAGTGAATTCGCAGTTAGTTAAAAAAAGGAGTAATATATTAAGGAAGATTATATATTAAAAGGTGAAAATCTTCCAAGAAGGAAAAGGAAAGGCGAAAGATATAGTGTTAAAACAGTATATTTTCAGAAAGACATCACATATTATAAAATTAGCAAAGTTTTCTAAAAGTAATGCTTTACACACAATGAATCCATTGTTCAGCCAGAATGAAATTGAATAGAGAAGAAAAACTAAAAGTGTACTATGTCGCTGAGATGTGGCGTTGTGTATGACCAACTGATTGAGAAATCAAAGAAAGACAAAACAAAATGTTTCAAAAGTAAATCAAAGAAGCATACACATAAACACAGTCACACACATACACACACATATCGTTTTATACAGCATGTAATATAAAAATGGTAACAAAAACAGTATTGAATGTAAAATTTAGAAACTAAAAGACCAATATGCAAAAGTACAATATATTTTTAGACTTGCACTTTCATGTGGACGTGTGGTTTATATGGGGCGCTTGCACAATCGTCAGGTGGTTAGAAAATGACATTAAAGTCAATCATGAATTAATTATAATTTTAATATAATTAATTAAGTAATAATAATAATAATAATAATAATAATAATAATAATAATAATAATAATAATAATAATAAATTGTGGTATTAAATTTCCTTAAGCACAGCATGGGAATGTGGAACACCAAACTATACCTTAGTCACACCAGGGGCACTGCCATATCCAACCGACTAAATATCCGACGTGGAATCTTTCAAGGAGACTCTTTGTCTCCACTTCTGTTTTGTTTGTCCTTACTCCCCCTTACGCATGAACTGAACAACAGTAGCTATGGCTACAAAATAAATAAGCGTGTACGCCTGGTACTAAATACCGAGCTAAACTCAAAAAACCGAATATCAGCTATAAACACCTTAGCTGTTCCTGTAGTGCAATACAGCTTTAATGTACTTAACTGGACCATAGCTGAAATTAAGCGAATGGACGCCAAAACGACAAAGCTCCTCATTTGCTACCGCATTCATCATCCCAAAGCTGATATTGATCGCCTGTATGTGCCCAGATCCGAAGGAGGCAGAGGACTAGTTCAACTAGAACTTTGGCCTCCAAAGATATTTGGAAAATACAGAAGACTGGATGATGGTATGTGTCAAGGAACATGAAAGTAGTAAATGTCTCTACTCTGTAGTAAAGGAAGCCGAAAAATTCAAAAAAGAGCTTCAAATGGGCACAGAAATTCAAATACATCACTGTACACCGGCTGAAGCTGCAAAAAACTTAAAAAAGAATGCAAAGAGAAATGCGACCGACCAGATAAAGAAACAATGGCAAAATAAACCGCTCCATGGCCAATACTCTGCTCGTACCAAACAAGCAGACGTAGACATAAACCGCACCCATCAGTGGCTACGTAGTGCAGGGTTGAAAGGTGAAACTGAGGGTTTTATCATTGCTGCACAAGACCAATGCTTGTTAACTAGGAATTATCAAGCACATATACTAAAATACTGTGTTAGCCCAAGATGCAGATTCTGTGACAAATATCCAGAAACCATTGATCATCTTATATCAGGTTGCACGATATTGGCACCCACTGAATATAAAACCCGGCATGACAGAGTGGGCCAATATCTGCACTGGAAAATTTGCAACTCCTATGGGAAGGAAACTGGAAGAAATTAGTACGAACACCACCCTGACCCGGTTACGGAGATAGGACCTGTTACAATTCTATGGGACTACACAATACACACTGACAGAACAATCAAAGCCAACCGCCCAGACATTGTTATTAAAGACCACAAACAAAATAAGTGCCTCCTTATTGATATGGCAGTCCCTGCAGACTGCAATGTGTCTTTGAAGATATTCGAAAAACTGTCAAAATACAAGGACCTTGAAATAGAAATCTCAAAAATGTGGCACATGGGAACATCAACAATTCCTGTTGTAGTTAGAGCCCTTGGACTGGTTGGAAAAGATTCCAGTAGGCTGATTGAAGGGATCCCTGGAAGTCCATGCCTCAAAGAGATACAAAAAATTGTGCTGACAAGTACAGCCCACACTTTACGAAGGGCTTTATCTATGTAATTATTATTTTTTTTTTGCAGTGGAAAGTGTCATGATGCCATTTCTAACCTTAGGTCCCTGGGCAGGACCTGGAAAGAAATGTGTAAACGCCAGATATCAAAGGAAATAAAAATAATAATAATAATAATAATTCCAGGCAGCCTGTAAGCGTGTGTCGGTGTGTGCCATTTATGAAGAGTAACATTTCTTTGTGTGTTCCTAATGTAGAAGAACAAGTAAGAAAGCCTTCAGATCAATTAAAAAACTTCAGGAAATTGTTTATCGTAGAAGGTACACTGGACATCATGCAAATGATTATAAAATTTATGAAATAACACCCCCTAATTGTTTTTTCCGGTATTGCGTCATGTTCAATTTTCTTTGTTAACATTCACACAAATGTCCTTAGGAAAGACACGAATCTATGTTTCTATCCTCAATTAGGCCTTGGTTGGCAGCCATGCACAAAGAAGAACACATCCCACTACAAGACATTGTAGAAGAAAACGATAACGCTTGATATGCCACGCCCATTTAATAATTACGGCTTTTAAAATAGATCCATATTACGAATGATTAATAAGAATAATCGAAATTAAACAGTATCCATGAAATATAAAAGAATATCGATGATTGCTCCGGAAGAATAATCCACAGGGAACTAAGCAAGCGAGTGCATCTTGAGAAAAGATGGCAACAATCTATACAGAATAGAATTTCTCCCAAAGAATGAAACACATTTGAATTTTCATCACTGAAATATTACAAGAAAGGCAGAAAAATATTCATATCCAGGAAGAATCAAGTTGGCAACACCCTGGAAATCTGAAAGGACGTGCAAAGTTGGAAAATTATAACAACTTACGTAGGGACTTGAGGAAGTTGTGGACGTTGACTGTAATATCATTTAAATCGAACAATTTCGAAGTGCTTTGTGGAAAACCTAATGGATCTACAAAATAAAAAAAAAACGGGACGTAACGTTCAAAGACAGTTTTAAACAAAAACTAAGTAAATTAAGGAAAAGAATAGTGTTGCCTATAGCTGCTGTCACTTAATCGAAATTGTGAGCCTCTAGCTGTTCCTGCTGTGAACCTTAAATAATAATAATTATTATTATCATCATTATAATTAATATTATTATTATTATTGTTGTTTCCTTTGATTTCTGGTGTGTACACGTTTCTTTCCGTGTCCCGCCCAGAGACCCAAGGTCAGAAATGGCGTCGTGTCATTTTCCACTGAGCAATTTAAAAACAAAAAGCCCTTCGTTAAATTGTGGGCTCTACTCGAGAGAACATTTTTTTTATTTCTTTAAGGCATAGGAATCCCCTAATGAGTCTACTGGTATCTTTTCCAAACAATCCGAGGGCTCTAACTACAACAAGGATTGTTGATGTTCCCAAGTGCCACATTTTTTAGATTTTGATGTCAAGGTCCTTGTATTTTGATAGCTTTTTGGAGATCTTCAAAGATACATTGCAGTCTGCAGGGACTGTCATATTATTAAGGAGGCACGTTCTTTGTTTGAGGTCTCTAATAACAATGTCTGGGCGGTTAGCTTTGATTGTTTTGTCTGAGTGTATTGTGTAGTCCCATAAAATTGTAACATGTCCTATCTCCTTAACCGGGTCTGGTTGGTGTTCATATTAATTTCTTTCAGTTTCCTTCCCGTAGAAGTTGCAGATTTTCCAGTGCAGATATTGGCCCACTCTGTCAAGCCGTGTTTTAGATTCAGTGGGTGCCAATACCGTACAACCTGATACGAGATGATCAATTGTTTCTGAATATTTATCACAGAATCTGCATTTTCGGATAACACACTATCTTAGTATGTGTGCTTGATAATTTCTACTTAACAAATATTGATCCTGTGTAGCATTTGTAGTTTTGTAGGACAGTTCTATTTGAACTAATCCTCTGCCTCCTTCGGATCTGGGCACATGCAGACGATCAACATTAGCTTTGAGATGTTGCATGCAGGAGTAAGTAAGAAGCTTTCTCGTTTTGGCGTCCATTCGCCTAATGTAATCTATGGCCTAGTTAAGGATGTTAAAACTGTATGGCACCACAGGGACAGTCAAGGTATTTATAGCTGATATTCTGATTTTAGAATTCTGCTCGGTAGTCATTACAGGACGCACACGCCTGTAGTACTGTTTTTCTTTACCTTCTCCTTCATCTGGGTATATTGTACACCATCTCTTTCGCTAATTCCTAGCTACTTATAGGCTTCATCTTGTTCCAGTTCCCTAATATTTTTGACAAAGTCTAAATCTATTAAGGGTGTTTATGTAATTCTCCCCTTCTTGAAAGTTACATTTATCTAATCCAAAATTCATACCTATGTTGTCACTGAAAGAATATTGAGGATGCTCTTCAACTAATTGTCGTCTTTATCAATGAGTTTGAAATCGTCTATGCAAAGTCGGTGAATGAATATTTTTTGTTTAGTTTGTAACCATAGCTACCATTGTTTAGTTCATGCGTAATTGGCATTAAGGACAAACAAAACAGAAGGGCTGAGAGGGAGTCTCCTTAAAAGATTCCACGTCGGATATTCAGACAGTTAGAGATTTCAATGCTTCTGGTGGGATTTAGGTTTCGTGTGGTGTTCCACAATCCTATGCGTTGCTTAATGATAAGTACCACCACAGGGGAGACTTTGGAAATGTACAAAGTCTTAAGTATCCAAGGGTGTGGAACACTATCAATATTTTTACGATAATCAATCTACACTGCGCTAAGATTTTTACATAGCCTCCTGCAATTTTCCAGGATCATTTTGTTTACCAATAGATGACCTTTGTATCCATATGAACTCCTCCCGCATCACTTCTGTTCTAATGGAAAATGTTGTTTGCTTCGAAAAAAGAGTAAGTTCGTCAGGACAGACGTGATCAACTTATACGTGGTGGAGAGACATGTTGTTGGCCTATGAATTTTAAGATCATCTGTTTTACGCGTTCTTGTCATTAGTTATATAATACCTTCAGTGATCCATTCCGGAAATTCATAGGGATTATTTACAAGCTTTGCTAGAGTTTTTGCAATGGTTTTATGGATTCATGAGAGATGATAGATCCAGAAATTCGGCAACTTATCATTTCCTGACGATTTCCATTTTGGGGCTTTCGTTAGTGCTTGCCTGAAATTATTTGTGGTCATATTTTCACACTCTTGCATAAGTTTATCCAGCATTCGTTCTTCTTCATGTTAGATCCATTCTGCATTTGAGTTATATTCATTTGGGCTGCTCCAAATATTCTCCCAAAACGTTTGCACCTTGTCAATAGATGGTGTTATTTCGACATGTACAGGTGATTTTCCAATTTCCTTGTAAAAAGGTCCGTTTCGAATATTTTATTTTGGGAATAGAGCCTAAAATGTTTTTCTTATCGTTTTGTTTTCTCTGCCTTCAACTGAAGTTTCTGTTTCAGCATTTCCTTGATTGATGGAATTTCATTTTGGAATTTCATTTTATATTTCCGCTTGATCTTCTTGCAATTGCGTGTTGAAATATTTGAGTTTCTAGTGAGCTCATCTAATATAGAAAGCTCACATCGTATTTCCTTTATTTCTGACCCCAGGTTTCCCAGTAGCTGGTAAAGCTGTTACGTATATGACGTTGTTAACCTCTGTGATATTTCACTGTGGTTTATCTGTTAACAGTGTTTCCAGAGCAACGTTGAATATTTGCACAATTTTCTTATTAGACTTCTTCATATGAATGTTTGGGAGCTGGTCTCGGTTTGACAATAGCGTGAGAATTATTCTGCTGAGTACTTGGATGACGTGGTTTTTCGCTTCGGTGTTTTCAGCTCTGTGGTTTTCAAGGAATTCTAACTTAATGTAGTTGGAGTCTCTTCAGTGACTTCCTCTGGATAATTTACTCACAAGTAGATTCTTCGAATTTATTTCCTGGTAGGTTATTGCGTATATCATTTGTTTTAATTTTTACCGCATCCTCTGTTATATTACTTATTTCTTCTTTCATCTCTTTACAGTTTAAGTGAGGAGTTATCGGATTCTATCATATCTAATTTTATCTTGTGTATTTCTGCATTTGAGAGTCTTTGTAATTTCATTTTTAAAAACACTGAAGAAATTAAATTGATATTTGCTAGCAATTTAAAATGCAAACTCTTTTAAGAAGTAATTTAGGGATTTAATATTATTTAAATAGTATATGTCAAAATACATTCATAGAAAGTACATTAAAACTAATTATTTAAATTATAACAGTTTACTTATATTAATCTTTCAATATTGTAAATGATCGTTAAGGCAACTTCTCTATCAAATTTTTCTTAGCCTATATATATATATATATATATATATATATATATATATATATATATATATATATATATGTGTGTGTGTGTGTGTGTGTGTGTGTGTGTGTGTGTGTGTGTGTGTGTAATGACTGTTATGTATGAGAAAATGGAATTAGCAAGGCAAGTTCAAATTCCAACAACAAATATATTGTGTTCTAATTAATTCACTTGAGGAATATATATTTCTATTTCTCCTCTGTTTAGTTAGTAGTACGTACTAAAGCAGATATAGCTCTTCAGTCTTGTTACAGCAACCAGTCTATGAGAATGAAAATAGAAAAATCTTTCCTAACTTAATTTGATGTATGCAAGAGTTCAACTGTAAGCCGAGAAACTAGAGGATAATAAATAATTCAGTAATTCAATAATTATCAAGCTAAATCCATTTCACACAGCCAGTCCCCTTTTTGCATGTAATAATCACACACAAACACACACACACACACACACAACTATTCATAATTATAGGATTCTTTTTTCTGTCGTATAATTGCATTTTATCATCACCTTAAGCATCATAATGTCGTTTATAATGTAGTAACTTTCATTATTTCAAATCTCCCCTGCAAGGTATTATCTTCAGGCTTGTTTTATAGAAATCTTTGTTAAGAGAGTTCATTATAAATAATAAATATTTTGTATTATGCCTGCAAGCGCATAAGAATAATAGTTGATTAATAGAACCGTCATTTTCTTTACATCGAGTGAACTAAAGAATTGCATTGATTTTTGCATACATCTAAATAAATTTTGAAAAATTAATGGACGTTTATAGCACCAAAATATTTGTTTCATATTAAGTAGTTCTTATATGAATTAACTGCACAGTAGGATATAAAATTCAATGTTGTGTTCGTCTAAATGTTCATAACCAGAGAAAGAAATTGTATGTATAAAACGTACCGAATAAAGAAAATCCATTTTGGCTGCTACACAACAGATCTCCTTATGATGACCGATGCCACCGGGCCAGGATTCGGTGTACTCAGTGACACAACAAAGTAGATGATTGCGTTAAGCCTGCACAGTTGAACTGAAAAGCCCCGTAAATAATCTTTTTGCATCAACTGACATTTTCTTATAAAGAGTTATATAATAAATTTAATAGTGTGTTCTTATTTTGGGTGGGAAAATTATATTACAAAATATAGTAGCAATATTTCCTACAATATTCAGTAAAATTATTTGACCTGACAATGCACACGATAATCTATGATGTCATCTAGATGCTGAAGTCAGTGTATGCATTCATTTATCTAGGCACGTTCCAGGGCTGCTGATATCTCAGTCGTATAAAATGGGTATGACTGCAGGTAATGTTGGGAGAAAGGAAATAGTCCCTATACCTGTGAAATGGAATTAAACCCTGGATTCACGCCACCCTGTTATTTGATTTAACTCGTCAACACTCTCGTACCTGATGTGCCAGAAAGATATATATTACTGATAAAACCATTCTACTGTTGAGTCAGAAAAATAATTTTTGTACTCACAACTGGAAAAGTATTGAAAGTGTATATGTGTTATTTTTCAATAAAACATTTTACAGGAATGTTATCGCCACTTTTGGTGCTAAGAAAATTATTTAATTTTTTTATTAATTTAAAATATTCCACATTCTAATTAAGTCATCATTCAAATTATTTAATTTGTTTAATATTTTATTAAGGTTTATATTAATATCGTGTCTATTTAATCTCATAATATATATATATATATATATATATATATATATATATATATATATATATATATATATATATATATATATATATATATATATATATATACACACATATATATATATATATATATACATATATAGATAGATAGATAGATAGATAGATAGATAGATAATCGTTGCACATTTTGAATATAATTTGCTTTCAATTTTCGCAAATATTGACATGAAATATTACTTTTTCCTATGACATGAATGTTTAGGTATAATCTTTTTTTTCTAATGGGAAATAATTTTCCTTCTTCGATGGAAAATCATTGACCTTAGTAAAGACACCTGTATTTTTGTGCTTACATAAAGGAGGCTGTAATATTTCTATTATGACATCTATATATTTTTTCATGATTTTAAACGGCATATCTTAAAATTAATAATAATAAATGTAAATAATTATTTACAATGTTGTTTTAAGGCTGGTATTATGATGTACATCAATATATGAGTACAATGGTGTGCAGAAGCTTTCAACCAACTACATAAAACGAATATACGATTTTAATTCATTAATAAGGTCATATTGTCTAATAGTATGTTTTTATTAGTAGTGGAGCTTGATGATTAGAAAATAAGTTGTCGCGTTTTGGCGTTTTGGCGATGCCGGCTAACAAAAGATACACCGCTTTAATCCGCTTAAGCTGAAAAAAGTTCGTGAAAATATTAGTTGGCCTATAAATGATCTTAGTTAAAGTTACCATGATATGCAAATTTATATGTAGGAATTGTTTCAGCATATTAATATATATGTGTAATATGCCTTGGTAAGTCATAGAATTTGAATAGTATCTTACCTTTATAAACGAAAATCGTGCTAAAATTTCTACTACCACAAAACTGAAGTTCAATTGAAGGGGAAGTTAGATGAATACGAATTTAAAGAAACAATTCAAAATCTCCCGAAAGATATTGCGACTGCCAGAAGTTAAAAAAAACGGTAGACTACGGAATTTAGATGTAAGAAAGATTGAGAGTTTCAGTAGTCAATCCAAAATTTATACCGGACAGGTGAGGGGTGAATATCCTCCTGACAGCCAGGTTTCTTTTGATGTAATACACACAATATTCGAAAATAGCAGCAAAGCCCATGATTAAAATCTCAGAATAGAAGACTAAAGTAGTCAAATGAACATTTAACATGGGATGTTTGAAAATGGCAAAAAGTATTTTTTGTGATGAATTCAAAATAGAATTACATTCTAATGCAAGGTATTACGTAAGAAAACGAGTGGGGAAGAGAAATAAGATACGACAGTAGAATTTAGTGGTTGACAGCAAATGTTGCGGAGTCGCAGCAAAAGAGATGAGGAAGTAAATTGGCGAAAGTTTATGGAAGCTTAAACAATGAAAACAATATTAGTTTACTCCTGTTTAATCTGCCAGACCATGATGATGGATATTTTTCAGCATGGCGGTGCTCCTTGTCGTACATCACGCGAAACACAAAAATGTTTCTTGTGGATGAAAATGTTCAATCTTTGTTAGACTAGCGAGGTGAATGTCCTTATATCAATATAATTGAACATTTGTAACTGGAACTGATAATAAAAGTGCTTCAACGAAAAGCAAGTGTTTTGTGATAGTTGCCAAGCAGAACGAGAAGACGTGAAAATCTGGAACGTATTCTATTCACTACCACATCAAACAGAGACAAATATTCGTGCCAAAAGCAGCAACACTATGTTGACGTTTTCTACTTTCTGTAACAAAGATCTAACTTAATAAAAGAGATGAAACGTCAAATTTTCGCTGGTATCCCAGTATTTATCCATCGCTTTTTTCAGCATCACTTGTTTTCTAACACACAAAGAACATAAAAGAACACTGCTAATGATTCTCCATATTGGGATAAAATTAACAACAGTAATTGATTTAACAAAATGAATCAAAAAATTGCCCGCTAGGGTTTACTTAGGTTTGCACGCTCGTCCTTACCAGGGTGATCGCCCTAATCAGAGATTATTAATATTAAGACGAATCTGATTCCCAAGACCTAAGCTTTCGAAATTGTAACATCTTTTAGACTTATTACGAATATAGTTCATTTAGTGGTTTCCTTTTCAGTTAATTTTAATGTATATCGGTAAACAATACATTGTTTTAAAGCATATTCGACGATATAGAAACATCCATTTTGGTTGAAGACGTAACATGTGTTATTTACATCGGTTATCTTCACTCAAGGACAAACAGGGAGACTAAAAAAGAAGAATGGTTTGCGCCAATTTTTGAAGACACAGAAATCGATTTGACTCAAATTAATGTGCAACGAACAGGAGGGTACAAGATTTATGTAAAATAATTTGAATTTGCGTAAATTAAAAGATGTTGAAAATTGATCTTTGTCTTTTCCAGATGTCTTATGTAGATGGGCGTTAGTGTAAAAAGAAAACCTCAAGGGAGATAACTCTTCATCTTGAGATCCTTTCAGGAATTCGTATTGTAAGTAGATTCTATTTAATCATACTTCTAACGTAAATTCTATTGATATTTTTCGAAATATTTATGTACTGAAGTAATATCTGTATACATAGTATATGTATATATATGCATATATATGCTTTGCTATATGGCCATAAATATATATGCGTATATACATATATATATATATATATATATATATATATATATATATGATTTTCTATTTACTTAATATAGATTTCAGAATCATGGATTTGAAATGTGAAGTTGAATATTACGAGGGCAACTATTACAGAATGTCGTGCATTGTTTACATGAAAAAATCAGCATCCGTGATCATATTTCCTGTGAAAAATAAGCAAATTCATGTGTAACTTATTTTTGATTTCCCCTATGTCTGACGAAGTTAAGCTTCGAAAATATATTAGAAAACGTGTTGATGATATACATATATGTATGTATGTATGTATGTATGTATGCATGCATGCTTTCTATCTAGTATAAAACATCTAAGACGTTCATTGAATCGATGTTAAACTTTCTGATGGAACATTCTCTTGTCGTGTTCCCTTCAGTATTAGCGGTTTTCATACAAATTACGTCTCAGCCTGAGTTGTCAAGAAATGAGTCTGCCTGGAAGATATATAAGGAAGTCATTCTATGAAAGGAAATATATACATTCAAAGTTATTTGCGGTTGGCATATCTACCTATTTAGAGACAATTTTTTTAGATACTTTTGTTATTTTCATATGTCCATGTATAAACAAATGTTAACCGAACAGTTATACAAATAGACTAGGAAGATGTTAAGATGTGTTACGTTAGAAATAAGTCTTCTGGGAATATTTCATCTGTAGAAAATGATATCAAGTTGGATATATATATATGAAGTAATTTATAATTATATAGAATTCATTTTATCCAGCAAAATAAACTGATTAAATATTGATGTATATATCTATATGTACACAAAAAATATAGACAATGCTATAAGGAAGAAAACAAAAAAAGAACATTTAATCATTATTCCTGGGAACATATTCTGCATATTTTGACAAGCAGAAGAACATCAAACGTAATAATTAATATGCCAGTGAGACTAATATTTGCAACTAATGAATCTTTCAATACTAATATGGAAATAAGAGCGATTGACAATTACCCAGGATTCCATTCATTTAGTATCTTTGATATTATAAGGCAAATATTAAATCAAATATTAAAGCTATATAATAGGGGTTAATGTGTACACCTTTATTGTTATTATACAACATGTCAGTCGTTGTTTCTTTTTCATCCAGCCCCCGTCAGGTGTCTATCAATCCAAGTAATTATTTAATTAATCTCCAGTAGATTGGTCTCATCTTTTCAGTGGGATTTCTCCTTTTTTTACTTCACTTATTTCATATCACAATTCTTACTAAGACTTTTACACGCGAAGTTATTTTTTCAATGATTTTAGGAACCAAACCTTTAATCTACTCAGCTTTTGTTCAGTAAGACAAAATTTAAAGTAAAAATTCACATTAACGCTAATGTTCTTAATGTCGGTCAACTGCCGCCGTGCTTTTTTGTCCCATACTTTTTATTCACCGCTACTGAAACCTTGTTGTCAATTTTGATTGCCAATACCCACTTTTCTCTTTTGTATTATTCTTTCCCATATGATATTTATTTCTATTCTAGGCCTATAGAGAAGGTTTTCAGAGATTATCTTATACGATGATTCCAACAAATTACAGAATTCAAGCATCTATGGATTTCCTCAAAAGGCGTGAGGCTTGTGATTGAAGCCATCTAAATGCCAGGAAACTTAAGGATAAATTCAATACCAAGTTTTTCTTATATTTTTGTCTCAGTGTCGCAACCTACAACCAGTATGAACTGGGAAAGGTCTGCAATGAGATAGCTGCCTATTACAGTTTAGTATCTAATTCATACGATAGGGAAGCCTGTTCGATCAGGTTAAAGATTTATAGGATTTCCGTAATATTTTAGCCATATATAGGAGAGGTACAAAGTATTATGGTAGATTCTTTGAAGATTTCCATCTTTTGAATTAAGATTTAAACATCCTCTCTGGCTACAACCCAAAACTTGAGATCCTAGACAACCCTTTTCTTTAGAATGGAGAAGAGATATTGATACCCGCCTTTCCAAATAAAATCCTTGAAATTGAACGCAAAATATTCAATTGGAACTTAATATGGACTATCAATTTTCTGTGCTAGGAAAACTTACACTCCCTTCACATACGTATCTTGTTACTTATATATGAAGCAAAGTTAGTCCTTGACTTTGTAAGAAGCGGTTTTCAATAAAATAAAGAAGACAAATTCATGCAGGATAACTCGTTTCTGAAAGTGGATAATGCATTTTTAGTTCGTTGTCCATTTTGATCTGTCATAGATATTTTTCACCATGTGTACTTGCATCTGTAATGTCACAACGGATTTAGTTATACTAACACTTGAGACTTTACACCTGTCATTCTCAGCGGCAAATGAAATTCTTCATTATGAGAGGCAAGATTCCTTTCCCTAAGCATTACACTTATATTATCGCTTGATAGACACCTTGTCTGCAAGTTAGTTATAATCACCATCTCTTTAAAATTGAATCCAGAATATTTCAGGCTTTATATTTATTAAATAAAAATACAGAATTGCAAACATATTCATGCCATTTTAAATATTACTGTTCATATATTTTCTTCCATTCAATTATCTGTGAAGATAAAGCTGTGAAAAATATAATTGAATTTATAAAATCAGGAAATTCTGAAATAATTTGGCACATTTCCTTCGTAATTATCGAGTATACAGAATATATATATATATATATACAAGATATAACAGAAATAGTTTTAGAAACTTTCGGGGCAGGTTCCTGGCAACAAAACCTGCTACAATATCCATATAAATATATGTAGTCAACACAGTAACTCATAAAAATGTTCAAAATGTCTTCCGCTTGCTACTACACACGCATGCACCGTCGGATCATTGACTGGTGGATCCTTTTAGTTACTTCCATACGGTGTCGAATGGTTTCGCAGGCGTCTCTGCATTACTGTGTGCTGCATAAACCAATTGTTTTAGGTGACCCCACAGATAAAAATCCAAAGAATTCAGGTCGTGAGAACGTGCTGGCCATAGAACCAGTCCTCCTTCCCTATCCATCTCTCATGGTAGATGACAGCCAGTACATCACAATGTGCTGGAATCCCATCATGTATAAGCCCCATGCATCTTTGTATTAGCAGAGGTACATCCTCTAGCAGGCCTAGAAGTATATTCGAAATAATAACCCTGTAGCCTTCTCCTGTAAGACGTACTGGGAGAAAATATGGACCTACCAGACAGTCACCTACAATTCCAGCCCACAGATTAATCTTAAACTGATGCTGATGCATAGCCTGAATTGTACCATGGGCATTCTGATCCGTCCACAAATGTTGGTTGTGTAAATATTTTTAATCTCTCTTTTCCTAATGTTGCCTCATCCGTAAACAAGAGTGAAAGATAAACAACGGATCAGTTGTTTGCGTATAAACCACCGGCAAAGGTTTCCCCATGGTGAGTGATCAAAGATCGCAAAACCCTGCAAACGTTGCAAATGTCATGGATACAGGAACTGCTCTTGAAGTACACGCCGTGCCGTACTATGAGATGTACGACATTCAAGTGCAACTTGATGTATGCTGATACGTGGATCGTCTCCGATGGATTGTAGAATATGTTCTTCGTAGTCAGTCGTACGTGCGGGCCTCGGTCTTCTTCGATCTATAATTTGTGCTGCTACCGATCGTGTCTCAGCAACGCGACGATAAACATCAGCAAAGGTTGGATGAGTCTGTTGCCTTCGGTCTGGAAACATAATCTGGTACAGCAGTGCATTTTGCTTCCATTGTAATTCGCGCGGCTGAAAGTAAAAATCATATCTGCCTACCCAAGATAATAATATTCTGGCATTCTTAAATGGAACACTTCGCAGTTAATTCACAACTATACACGTTAATCGTTGAAGAGATAAGTGTACATGAAGGATAAGTGTAACATAGGCTACGTGGCAACACAGCGATATCTACAGTAAACTTAATAACTTAAAAACGAAGGATTTGCGGTATGTGTTTACATGAAATTTTCTCTCGACTGCAAAGTTTGTAAAAGTATTTTTAGTATACACTGTATACATATATCTATATAAAAGTGGACATAAAAGCCAAAACCCAGTGGTGAGAGCAATGTGTGTTGTGTTTTTGCTCGACTATTATATATACAAGTCATTGCTAGATTAGGGTAAGCATATTGTATTGCATTGTAGGTAGGCTATTGTATTATTATAACGTCTACTTTTGGTGGGCGGTAATGGTTGTGTTTTGAATTATGCTAGGAGTTATTTAGTGGAAATAATTCTGGAACCTAAAGGCATTTTTTTTATTTATAGTGTTATTTGTTAATTTTTATTATTATCATTTTTTTATGTTATTGTTGATTGTTATTATTACGCTTTCTTGTTTTTTCTCTGTGCATTCGTGAATTGTTAAATGGTTTAGTATTTACTTATTTGTTTTCCATGATATTTTTTGTGTGATTTGGTTTTTGTTTTTAATCTGCCAGTTATGTTTAGAAAGCATTGTACTGTTCGCGTATTTAAAATTTGTAAAGGATGTTTTGTGTGCGTAGAGTCTTTGTTTCCAGGGTTCTTCAGTTACTCCTATGTGTATTTTTCTTCGTTATCTTCTGATTTAACAGTGCCTTGATATATTACATTATTCTGCAAGCGATTTAAATTTAAGGTACATTTATTCGGGTTGTTTGTAGGTTGTTGTCTTCTTGTGCTTTTTTATAATTCTTGTCATGTCCTCGGAGCAAATGAAACTGAATTTCAATGAATTATGATTAAATATATTTTGGATTGTTTCTGTATTAACTTCGCATTTTTCCTACCTTTGTTGTTACGATTTTATTGTACCGTGGATTGAACAATATGATCTTAGTCTTCCTGTGTATGAGAGTTGCCAGAAATCAACTATCGTCTAGGGTTCTTTCTTGGCTTCGATGATGATGGTTTCACTAGAACAATTCACGGAGAGCCTACGGTTAATTGGTTGTGGTATCTGCTTGATCATTTCGGATGGTTAGATGGTGTGTGTATATACGGTGGTTTAACTGTATCATTTATATTGAAGGTTGATGGTGACATCAGAGAAAATCTGCTACGTTTAATATAGTTTTTATGTCTATAGTGAATCCCATATTTTTGAAAAAAAAATACTCATAATAACAACCAATGAAATTACGACACGATACAAATGTTGCTATTTCGCTCATGAAAGGGAAAGTCTTATTCTTTTCAACATTTTTGTGCAATTACAATTTTATTTGCAATTTTATTGTATAGAGAATAAATCATTGTTTCCTTGCAGACTATTTCCATATAACATGCGTAATATGTGCGCGTGTATATGTGCGCGTGCACGAGAGACATTTTAAAGGCAACATTTCTAAGCATTTTGCTACACGACTTCTGAATGAATTGAGATATCTGAATGTTTTACCGTAAATTGAAAACGGAGAAAATTAAAATGCATTTTCATCAATTGATGTTATTTTATTTATGGAAAATAAAGAACGTTTTAGAAATAACCAAAACATATATGAATTGTTCCTGAAGGTCGTGACATCACTTATAATTTTCAGAAATCGATATGTTGATATGGAAAACCAAGAATCGGAACTGAGATGAAAAGCGATCCAGGTCACATGACACGAGACATATGACCGTTGTAAGGGATTTAAAACATTTGGTTACGAGGATTTAACGCAAAATATTTCGTACACAGCATTTATATCCGAGTTTCTCTGCTCAAACACAACGATCGCAGGAAACTTAAAATGAAGTGTTTACAATATAAAGTAAAATATTCCTTTAGAAACACTTTAATTACAAAGATGCTGATGTCGTATATTCCATACGATAGGAAGACAATCGTGTAATATACCTCTTTCTATAAAATAAGATGTGGAATTCAGTCAAATATTATCTCCAGTTGGGATGATTGAAGGCGGTAATGGACGAAAAACCTCTGGAAATGACCACTCACACTATTATCGTTTTCATCGAAACAACATAAGAGCTTATGTCCCTTTGTAGTCCCGACGGACATTGTTAAAGCTACACATTCATGTCCTACTATACCCACCTATTTGTACGTGATTTTACACTTCCGGATTGCCACCTATATCTTACATGTTCAGTACATGATAGCCTTAGCATCTGTCTGTAGACATACTAAGTCGGTGTGACATCTCCAACGTTTCGAGTCTATTCACTCATCTGTACGAAATTTGTCCAGGATTCGCTCTCATATACGAGGAGATACATTATGCATTTTCGTAACTATTATTTTATTTCTAACGAAAATAGTCCTGTTCCTTCATACTTTGTTTCGTTTCTTGAAGGCACCTTCGCTACATTTTCTGTCATCCTTTACTACATGACACAAATGTTTAACTTTCTTTGCCTTCTTTACTGCGATAATGTCAAAGTGTAGCTCATATCTTCTTCTACTCCTCTAGCCTAGGAACATATATTCTATCAGCCTGTCTTAATAGTCCAGCTTCACACATTATCTTGTCTTAATATTATTTCAGTTTTGATTTTCAATCAACACATAGTCCTTTGTTTATTATATGTTGTTACGATTGTGTTCACTGACAATAAATCCTAGTTAGTCTTGTAGATCTCTTAGCATCGCTATGCAGTAGAAAGTAAATAAATCCGATGAAAAAACATATCCTCCTTCCATGTCTGTTTCTATTTTTTGTGTACTCTGCTGAATTTTTGTATAACTTGCTAATCAGGTTTCTGCCTGTATACAGGCGGTTAGCTTTGTTCCCATTATGCTCATGAAAAGTGCTAATTTTCAATGTAATGTTTACATCAAAGTGTTTCTCGAAAGTCTATTGCCCAATGTCAACTTGTTTAGAACACGTAAGAAGACATGACCATTAAAACATCGTGTTCTCTTCAGCATAATTGCTTGTATTGTCACTTTCTTGGAGAATAATCAGAGACCTTTCACCAAGGAAAAAAACATGGATGCGGGCTGATATTTGTGAAACAAAACTTGAACTTTAAAATTTGCAAACTTCCAAGTGTGTAGAATTAATTCCAATTGTATGAAAATAAAATCCCGACCTAATTTTCTTAATTATTTATTTCATGTTTATTTTTAGCCTCATAACTTTGTATCATTTTCCTTTTCTGATCTCCTTCTATACTCTTTATGTTTCGTATATACAATAAATCATATAAAATGTTCATAAAATACCTTGTTTCTGAAATGCTTGTAAGTAGGTGTTATTTCCTTTCAGTAACCAGAAAACAGTTAGTGAGGAAGTGAACTAAAGTCGAAGAGAATTCATTTTCGCTAATAACATATTATTACAACTTTTTTTAAATAATATCGGTGCCAATTAAAATTAATTTTATTTACAAAAGAGCTTTTTATTAGCAAAAAAGATTTCTTCCAGCGAAATATATAACAATTATCAATTCCTTTCAATTATCAATATGCATTTTCAGCGATCACATTGTTATATATAAAGTTGTCACCACGTCAACAACGTCTATAGTGATTGTGTCCAATGCTGATCTTCTCGCAAAATGCAACATTGGTGGAACTGAGGTTTTCCTGATGCATTCACAATTTCGCTAGGGTGGTTATATTGCAAGTATGAGTGATGACAGGATACGAAGCAGGAAACAATCGAAGACATTAATAAATAACAAATGAGGAGGGAAAAGCCGAACATGATTAAAATAGAATAAAGAACGAATATCACTTAAAAGGTAATTGTTTACAAAACAACGTAATATACCAAGCCACGATAAAAATCACCAGATAATGAAGAACAAGTATACATAGGATTAAACAAAGAAATTATGTTACACAAAACATCTTTCACAAATAGTAAATATGCTAACAGCACAATGCTTTCAAATATATTTGGGAAATTAAAAACAACACGCACACCACAACAAAGTTATCTTGGAAAATTAGGAAACGATCAGCAGCCTACAGCAACCAATCAAAACCTTGCAAACTTCGTTTGGAGGAAACATAGTTATCATTACCTTCCTAGACCAAAATAAATTAATAAATAAAAGATCCGAGCTCATCTCAAAATGCAGACATGAAAACAAATTTTTACTACGTCACTTTAAAATCGAAAACGGAAAAAATAAAATAAAATAATAAAAATAAATAATAAATAAACAAAATAACAATAAAATAAGCAAAATAAATTAACCCAAACAAATTACCAAATCACACCTGTTAGAATAGACGAAATAGAATAAAAAATAAGAAAGAAAATCAAGGAACCGAAATAAATAAATTAAATAATAATAAACAAATTAGCAAACCATTAGACAAAAAATATCAGTTAGACTATAAAAATCAAACCAAAAATCGGACGATAAAATAGCTATAACTGTTATATAACGAAAGAAAATACTACGTTAATTAAAAACCGAAAAGAGATAATATACAATATAACAAATAAATAATAACAAGTAATATAAATTGATCTAAATTCATCCAAATAAATAAATAAATAAACTAACAAATCAATCCAAATAAATACATGAAGCAATAAAAAAATTAAAAACTGTTCCCCACAAAATAATAGTTAGAATAAACTACAACAATCAAGTGACTTCTATGTTGGCTTTTTCCCATAAATATAGCACATCTTAAGACTATATATATATATATATATATATATATATATATATGTATGTGTGTGTGTGTGTGTGTGTGTGTGTGTGTGTGTGTGTGTGTGTGTGTGTGTGTGTGTGTGTTAAAATAATATATATATACCCTTAAATGCCTATAATTAGTAACAGAAGCCATTGGTTCATACCAACGGCTTTCCATACTCAATACTCATCGGATTCACTCTCGCGTGGTCATGTGTGACGTCATTAGCTGTGGTGCGATTTTCGCTTTCAGCGTCTTATGTGCACGTGTTTATCGTTGCTTGGAAATCATCCATGTAAACAAAAACAGACTATCATCAATTTCTTGTTCATGTATTACTTAATATATTGTGTAATTGTCATCTTCGATAATGGCTTATGTAAGCCGAAAGCTTAGATTGGATTAAAAAATATGTCCCAATATTGTGATTTTCTTTCATTGTTTAATGATAATGTTATTAAGCTTATCAGACGATATGAAAAGAACTTACATAAAATATATAGACAACACTTATCTATATTATTTAATGAAACATGTATGAATATAAATATATATATATATATATATATATATATATATATATATATATATATATATATATATATATATATATATATATATATATATATATATATATATATATATATATTAAAATAATGAAAAAGAACAGTAAGATTTATAAACCGGTGTCCTTATTAATTATTTTTATTTTTAAATAAACAGTTCCCAATACAATTCTGTAGAGCATAAACATTATAAATTTACTATGGTCCCATCACTACACAAGTATTACCATGTTTGTAGCGATGGGACCCTATTTTTAAATTAGTCATTTTTTAATACATATATATATATATATATATATATATATATACACACACACATATATATATATATATACATATATATATATATATATATATATATATGCGTATGTGTGTGTGTGTGTGTGTGTGTGTGTGTGTGTGTGTGTGTGTGTAAAATGATAATTGTTTCAACCCAATACAAAATCCGGGCAATTCCAATTCGCTCAGAAGCTGGATATAATGAGCATTTGTCAACCCATTTGGTAACGCCCCCAAGTCTATAAATACCAAACGGTCCTGCTATTGAATCCATTAGAGTGTATTTTAGAAATTCATTTTGCCTTCTCCAAATGTATTTTGTTAGTCCAAAAATAATTTCATTGGTTTGCCTGTGATGCTACGATTCTTCTCACTTTTATTGAATGTGTGTGTGTATGTGTGTGTGTGTGTGTGTGTGTGTGTGTGTGTGTGTGTGTGTGTGTGTGTGTGTGTGTGTGCGCGCGCGCGCGCGCACGCGCATGAGAGAGGGAAATATTAGTTTTGCATCTGTGATTTTGAAAATGCATAATGCCCGAGTATTGATGCTCTCTTCCTTTTCAGAACATTTTCATCATCAATGATTGCAATTTTTTCTACGGTTTAATTATAACCACATTTGCCCCCAAAATGTTGAAAATTAAATTTCGAACTTGCCGGCAAATCTTTGTAGAACTTTCATTCAAATATTTGATACGGATGTATTATACAGATGTCCCTTTCTTCGTACTCAAGACTTTGTGTTTCTATTTTCTCTCCTAGATGATGATGATGATGATCTCATTTGCATGTGTTGAAGCGCGCGCCACGTTACAACAAAATGAACTATTTTTCTTATAGAAAATGAATAGAAATATTTCAGAAAATTCTGTTCATTTATAAATTAAACTTTTGACAACATAATTCGCTCAAAGGCAATATAATATTAGAATGATTAATGAAGTATCAATATTTCTAACAATGCTGTTGTTTCGGGATTTTATCAGTTTTGGGAAGTAAGCCAACTGGACAACCTTTATTTTATGACTAATTCGTATTTGTGCACGATAAGTCTGTTATTTTTACAGCTTTATTTGTTTTCAAAATAATTGAATTCTTTCCTACCAGATCACATGTATTGCAGAGTCACCCATCCATATTCGATAAGTGTGGATAAACTTGAATTTAATGTGATTTATGAAAGTGCATATTTTACGGATGTCAAAAATGATAATAATGATCGATGTTCATTTTAAAATTTGAGAACTGTTTTTAATTTTAAAATGACAATAACAAAATCAAAGTCATTTCAACTTGTTGTTAAACTTTAATTTATAATTTGTACTATACACCTTTGACTTAGGTAGAAAGGGGGTCATGTTAGTAGCAAAAAAATTTAAGAATGACTATGTGACTGCCCTTAAGAGATTACACAAA
The DNA here is from genome assembly GCA_964036315.1 of Acanthosepion esculentum. Classification (NCBI taxonomy): domain Eukaryota; kingdom Metazoa; phylum Mollusca; class Cephalopoda; order Sepiida; family Sepiidae; genus Acanthosepion; species Acanthosepion esculentum. The sequence continues at coordinate 2,084,397 of OZ038477.1, forward strand.
GGTATGCCGTAGTGTTCGTAAATAGGTAAATACCTACACAAAGCTGCTTCCTTAGATACTAATACTCGGTGAGTTTGGCATTAGTCCACAAGAGTGAAACACCTGTTGGGTGTGCAAATTTACATCAGTAAATAGATGAGAAGTGCTAATGAGAACAGGTGCGTAATACAGATATTTGTTGATCTTCCATTCACTGGCACGAATTCAAAATAACGCGCTACGCAATGAGAATCAAACTTGATAAAAACATATTTGAGAAATTCGTTTTCCTAACATTACGCTATTTCTAATATGACATTTAAATGATAAAACTAAATAAAATCTGCAATACATATGAGCTGAAAATACATTTGAAATATGAATTTTTATTTCGAATGCAGAGTTAATACACTGATTCCATGAATTAGATCTGAAAGAAAGTTGTTACTTATTTTCAGAAGAAAATGGATAAAGTTTGTGAGGAGACAAAAGAAAAAAAAGAAATGTAAACTTACATTTAGCTTCTTCACATATTAACCATCGGCCCACAAATGAGGCAGTATATCTAAAATGTTATTCTCTTCTTCGTAAACTGATTTACTTCCTATATTTGTGTACAATTTAA